>JBAMYA010064390.1:0-27021 GCA_037176975.1 Arrhamphus sclerolepis | reverse complement strand
TGTATACATTTTTTTCTGTCATAGCCACAATTCATACATGTTCATTCACACAGTGTAACGTGCTGTAAATTAATTACCTACCAATGTAACGTCATGCAGTGTGACTTGAATGAGTCTTATAAGACTGTAAAAATTGTACTGAGTGAACCCAGCATAGGTCTCTTAAAAATAATGATAAAGAGAGTGACTAAACAAGAGTAAATCTTGACAAGGTTTTAAAAGTTTTTCCTACATTTTATTGTGGATAGAATATTGGTTTCTGAGATTTTCGAATGCTTTCATTCTGTTTTAATTTATGTTTTACTCAGTGTTTGACCTACTTTTTGGAATTGCTGTTGTATCATAGATCAGCCTTTGAGTGAAATGGCCAAAACCACTCTTTCTGCCATCTTCTCCTGCCTCTCCTCTTATTTTCAGTCTCCTCCTCTCTCCCTCTTGTGCATGACAGTAGGTCAATCACAAGGCTGCTGAAGCTCGTCAAGGACCCTTCATATCAGCAGACGATTAACGAGCACTTGACTCTGCACCCTGCAGAACCTTTTGGAATATCCTCGTTAATTTCCTGCAGCGGATTTCTCTCTCACAGTGGAAGCAATGTGGGAGAATGGCTGCGAGGTTTGGGAAGGAAATAACTGGCAGACATAATAATACTATAAATCAGTTTGAGATGGATATTGAAAACATAATAAAAATGTCTCTGGAAGATTATCAGAGGAAATAATTCCACAGACTCACTTCCAAAACCAAATAATCACACACACACACAAACAAAACCATTTCTTCCCTCTGATTGATATGTTGCATTGACCCACTGTGGTTCTCTCCTCTGCACTATGTTGCCAACTCTCAGGTCATTATTTACTCCATTAGCAGATAAAGAGGAAGGGTGACTGATTGTTAGTGTCTAAAAATGTTTTTTTTTTCCCCTGCTGTTTCTATTACATTTTGTCAGATGTCCT
Source organism: Arrhamphus sclerolepis (assembly GCA_037176975.1). NCBI lineage: Eukaryota > Metazoa > Chordata > Actinopteri > Beloniformes > Hemiramphidae > Arrhamphus > Arrhamphus sclerolepis. The sequence continues at coordinate 26,062 of JBAMYA010064390.1, read as the reverse complement.
AAAATCAGTGATTGAGAGGTCATGCTTAATGATGCAACATCTAGTCAAAATATCTAGAGCACATGTGTCAAGTTCAAAGCCCGTTGGCTGAATCTGGCCCTCCACCTAATTTCATCTGGCCCATGAGAGCGTGCAAAGACAATCATAAACTTATAACTAGAACATTACTGAGGAAATGTCAATGCAACTGCCTGTTTGATTCAGTACTGACATCAAAAAGTGGAATAACTGAGGTGGAGAGAAGCTGGTTTATGTCAAAAAGTCATGATTTCGCAAACAAGTCTGTGTCTCTCCGTCCGCTCAGTCCCCCACAGTACAATAAAACGTCTTTTTGTTGAAAAAAAGAAAAACAAAGGCTTGATTTTCCTAAATTTAAATTTAGTACAAAAACTTTGATTCTATGATCAAAGTTGCAAATTTAATTACAAAAATTTCCTTTTTTTACATAGCTGGTTGAGAAATTACAGCATAACTAGCCATTTAACGGTAACCATGGTGATGATGCGGCCCAGGATGAAGTAGAGTTTGACACCGCTGAACCAGATGATGCAAAATATCACTGGTGTTCGCAGAGATTTGTTGAATTCTGTTGAGGATTTTTCTTTTCCTCCATCACCAATAGACACTCAAGGGCTTTCAGGCAGAACATGACACATGCTGCACTCCACTGTTGAACCCATTCATGTATTTCACGGTACAAGAATGTATCTCTATTGATGTAAATTGTGCATAGAGCAAAGTGGAGGATGCTGTCTGCGCATGCTGTGCTGAAGTTGAAAACGTGGGCGCAGACCTCTGATGTCAACATTTCCAACTCCAGAGAGCCTAATAGACCACAAAATTAGCTATGTGAGATACATTGCCAGACATGTGATGTCTCTAGAGCTAGCCAAGCAGCTAAAGGATGTGAGCAAAGTTTGACCTCACAATTAAACTCCAACACACTCTCATTCATTTTTTTTTTTCCTATAAAGGAGCAAATGGTGAACATCTCTGTCTTGTGAAATGAAACGCTGTAAAGCTACAAAGTCTCATCACCCAGGGGGGGGGCAGTACAGACAGAGATGGAAAGAAGAGACTTAGGCCCAATCCCATTTCTACCTCTTAGCCCAAACCTTAAGTTTTGCATCTTCACATGAAGGGAAGGGCTATCTCAATTCTCTTTTGGATGAAGGGGAGGGGCTAAGGGGGAGGGTCACACAGCCGTCCAAACAAAGCCAGTCCAGGATCACACTTCAAACGATAGAGTAGAAGATAGCATACACTGGAGGAGTCAACAACGGAAAGCAGTAAAGTATATGTGTCAGTATGTAATTTTTACATCCTTACCAATGCATATATGTGCATTTATGGGCACACTGCTTGCCATCTGCTGGCATCGTTGTTGACTCCTGTGCGGTCCCATTCACCTTTAATCAATGACGTTTGTTACATTAGCTTGGTTGCTAATGTTGCTAACGCTGACATTTATCACCATAGCTCTCAGTGTCGCTAACGTTAGCCACTAAGGTCATCTTGCTAATTTTTCCATCTGATAAGGACTCTCTTCTGGTATTTTGTAACTGCAACTTGTATCCTTTAGAGAAGCCAGAGGAAATCCATCACCTCATAACATTGCGGGCCATGAATGAGCAGCAGTTCTCATGGAAACCTGCCACTTTGTCTGATGTATAGCAACTAGTAATGACTCCTGATGAGGTATAACTGTGAAGAAGGGGTATCTCATTTCTGAGGGGAATGTAATCCACATCACTTCCTTTCCAGGGACAAGGGTAGGGGAAAGGCAACGGTAAGGGCTAAGGGGTAGGGCTTAGAGGAGAAATTGGATTGGGCCTTAACAAACTGGTTAAGAGAGCTGACTCTAGGCTGTGCACTGTGGGGCAAAGGGCTGTTAGCCAAACTGGCTTTTTTGATGGACAACACCTCCAACATGAACCACATTGTAATGGTTCCTAATATCCTCTTCAGTACTAGATTTCTGCAGAAATCGACACCACAGGTTGAAGCCATCAGGCTGTTCAACAGCAGCACAGTGAACAACATTATTATCTTTCTTTTTGAATAATGACCAGTAAAAATCATGTGCAAGTAGATGTATTTCCAATCTCTACTGCACTTACATCATTTTTAACTTTTTTTTTTTTCCTTTCAAACCTGCTCGGTTTTTCTGATCTGTGACTCTTGAGTTTATAATTTTTGTATTTGTTTGTACAACCCTTCAGTTTTTCTTTTGACCTGCTACTAGTACAATTAAATATCCTTACTGTGGGATCAATACAGTCTTATCTTGCTGCTATTTTCTCCAGCACCCTATCAAATTGCTCCTGAAGCTGCATACCTACGGCTCCTGGACGAATCTAAATATTCCCAACTCCTGTTTTTGAGGATACCACAGAACTACACCATCTTGTTTCCTCTCACTCATCTCCTCTATGAATGAATAAATGACTGAATGAGGAATGAATGACTTTATATGTCATTGTACAGGTACAACAAGATTAAAAGGTGCATCCAGTGCAAAAAACCCAACCTCATTGATACAACTTAACTCAGAGCTTTTCACTAACACAATCAAGAAAACATTTTGGTCATCTAGCAATTGGTGGCCAATATGACACTTAATTATTTGTTTGAGTTACCTCTCTCCTACACAGCACTCTAAGCATGTGGCAAAGCCATCACATACCATGTTTTGTCTGTGCTGAATTTCTGTCTCTGTCTCAGAATTAATGCTTTTATTTATTTAGAGATTTATTTTGGCTGCAAATATGTTACTTAGTGACAAGATTGACAAAAAAAACCTTTTTATATATGCAATTTGATCTTACAACAAATTGAAGTTTTCTTGTGCACAGGTGAGTGAGGGTGAACGTGTCCTTCAGCTCTCTTGACAGTCTGATCTAAATAACTTTGTAATAGAATCTGTCTCAGATACCAATAAACAGTGAAGCACAAAAGACAGAAGACAGTGGATGTAGTGTGTCCTGTTTGATAATCATTGGTGTTGGTGTAGGTGGTATGGTGGATGTAAATGAGTGTACGGTGCATGTAAATGAGTGTGTAGTTGTTGTGAGGTGATGGTGTGATTTTGGATGTTACCCAAATCATGTCAGAGCCGAAATAGTCCAACATCATACAGCCCAGCTAGTTCCCCTCATGGACAGGCAAGGAAAGGCAACAGGCCACTCCTCCCTTGACCCAACCCCAGCCCAGAATCCAGGGAGGGGAACAGCCAGCAGAGCCAATGTTTTTAAATGTAGCCAACACTACATCAGAGGAACTAATTCCTGTTGAGTAAAAGTCAACTTACTCCTCTTTTCCTTTCATTTAGCTCATTGGCCACCATTTTCCTATAGAATAGTTATGATCAGTTAGCTAGTCAACACAACAAATACTCATTTTCCTGGATATTTCCCAGGCAGTAGTTTGTTTTTTGTTTGAAGCATTGGAAACCTCCTCCATCAAGCGCCAGTGTGACACTGCTGTGTGAGCATGGCATTATTAAGGTCCACTATGACACAGAAGAGACTCTCGCATCTTTCACTGATGAATGTCCACAAGGACATTGTGTACGCTATAGACATGAATGCTCTCATGAAAGATTTTATATCTGTGACACCTGAACATCAGTCCATGTTTGGAGTACTGCAGGAGGCTTAATGCTAACTGCACCGCAGCTTGCACTTGGCTTGTTATCACTGCCAATCAGTAAAGTCCACATTGATTTTTATGTTATTTTATTTCTTTAAGGCGATGTAAAAATTTTTTATCACAGATAAGTAGTGTTGTCTTTTAGTGACAATGTTAAAAATGTTATAGAGAACAGAGGAAAAAAGTATGATAGTTGTCTTTAATGGTATGATAGTTAGGCTACAAAACTTAGGCCCAGTTTAGACGGAAACGATCTGACCCAAAAACGTAAAACAGGCATTTCGTTCTCACGTTTAACTCCGCGTTTAGACGGGTGTTTTGGAGGAAAATCTGCATGCAGACGGACACGAAAAAGGCTATGAAATTTCCTATTTACTGATGCAGTATGCATGCCAGGAGGGTAGGTGGCAGCACCACCAAGACCAAGTGCCTGCGTACAACCTTTCTCCTTCTCTTCTTCCTGTTCATTCCCAACGCAAAATATAATAACAAAGAGAAAAAACGAAACAACGCATGAAAACCTAAAAATGTGTCTGGACAGACGAGGAGGTAGACAGGACTGCCAACTATCACACAATGAGCGCGACATACACGCACTTGACTGTCGTCAGGTCTTCAGCCATGTGTGTCTCGTGTTCACTGTGTGAGTTGGCAGCGTTGAAGTAGTGCTGCTGCTGAACATCACGTTAGACTACAAAAGCGCAATAAAGAGTGGACTGGGAGTCCTGCCAATACGGACATTAGACTTGTCCAGCTGAAACGTAAATTCTACGTGACGAGGAACGCAGTTTTACGTTGTCAACCGTTTAGACGATGATGCGAGAGTGGAGCGTTTTTAAGATTTCCACTCTGGAAGGTGGTTTCACTTTTTTGCGTTTTCAAACCACCAAAAACGCTGTTGCAGTCTAAACATATAACATCTGATAAAACGTTTTGCGTTTTTCACCCCCAACGTTTTAGTGTACATAGCACCTTAATTTGCTATGTTGTGATTATTACGCCATAGTGTTATATAAAATAAAAATACTATTTTTAAAAAATGCTATATGCCAGTATGAGCATGAACCGACAAAAGTGAGTCCGTTTTTTGTTTGTTTGTTTGTTTGTTTTATCGGATCTGTGCTGATGTCATAAAAAAAAAATCCCTATAAAATCCCCAGGACAGAGAACTTTACGCCCTGCTATGACCTGAGTTATCAGAAACCATAGATTATAGTTAGTATAATCCAACATATGCTCATAGAGGAGCATCCTTTTCATGATACCACTAACAAAGGAAGCCTGAAAGGGCAATTACAATCAGATGCAATTTAATTCAAATCATAAATTTGCAAATCTAATTGGAAATGCATTTTGCAAAAAGAGCTAAATGCAATACACTATAAAAACCACAAGAGGGCAGAGAAGTTTAGCAAGGCATTTTTGCATGACATTCTGTGGAGCTACAGTATCCTTGTGAATTTATTTACCTAGATATGTAGGAATCAGCTTTCTTCCTGTTGAGTCCTCCTCCAGTCTGAGGATTCCTCCCAGAGCCGTAGCCAGAACTCACAGCTCGGCCCCTATTTCCCACGCTGACGAGAGGAAAAGACAAGAGAGACAAGGATGTGTCAAATGAAAATATAAATGTGTATGTATATACATGTACATATATATACATAACTATATGTACATATATAAATAATTTTCGATTGGCCCCTGTACAGTGCATCGAAGCGGAGTGAACTGCATGACTGACTTAGAAAAAGTTTCACACCAGATGCCCTTCCTGACATAACTGGGATGCCAACCAGACCTCCCGCGTGGTAGAAAAAACACTAGCAGCAAGCCACCAGGGAGGCTTTGTCAGATGCAAATCGCTTTTTATTAATCATTTTATAAACACTTATCAGATCTGAAGCGTTAAACGTGTATTACAGACTTTACTGGACTGTAAAAGTTGCATTTATACTGACTTGTCATGCTTACCAGACCATCAGTACATTCTTAATAACATGTCGTGACAAAGAAAAACTTCAGCCATCTACATGAATAAAAATATTTTCACTACTCTGAGGTTTAATTACTGAGCCACAGTTATTTAAAAAAATAATGAGGGTATTCTTGGAGCAAAATTAAATCATGAAGTTCAAATTCATATTTTGGTGCTGAGTCACTGTGATTTAATGGTTCTTTCTAGGCCACTGCAGTTATATTTTATAAGCCAGAGTAAAGATATAAAAGTGAAAAATTAACATGAAATCCTTTCTTTAATCTTAATGTAATTATCTGTAAGGTGCAATATGGAGATTTATAATTAAAAGCTATATTTTTTCAAAAAATAATACATCCACGGGGTGTTTGGAGGGGTGCAGAATGAAAGTACAGCATTTTGTTAAAAGGTTATATTTAGTCTGAATTAAATAATTTAAGAAAGTTTGACAGGCATGACAATGACATTGTGTTTACAAAGTAACAGCTAAAAGCGGCCGCCATTGCAGGTTGCCAAATATGGACTGTGTTCCAATATCGATACTTTCCGTACTTACCATACTCGGGTTCAGTACGTAGGGTTTCGATTACGATTGCGGCGAAAATAAGTGTACTGAAAGGACCCGCAAAACGGCCAAAACGCTGAGTGTGGAACAATGTACACTTCTCGTACTTCATGTATGTTAGAAGAGGCGGAGCCAGGCGGCAATATCGTTATCTGTCCCAGCAGCAGAGTGACCGGAGAAGATCGAAAACTAGAATAAGTATCGTAACACCTACACTCGATGGACTCAGAAAAAAGGATTTCAGCTGTATCATAACACATGCAAAAATGCAGACTTTTCTCTTCGATTGGTAAGCTAAGTCGCTTTCTAACTTAGCTGCATATGTGTATATACAATACATATATATGTAAGTTGACATAGAAGCCCAGACGCTCTGTCACAATAGCAGGCTAACGATAGGTAGCCTAAATACGACTGTCAGAGATTCTAATTAATCAATATTAATAAGATTCATCTAATAGATTATGAATAGCTAGGCTAATGTTAAATACTGTTGTAAAATGAACTGATTAGTCCAAATTTGTCATTACCCTGTAGGATTCGTCACTGGACATGGTGCAGGCTGAACGCTTCACACACTCGGCAAACGAACAACTAACCTGGAATTACTTTCTTTGCTGTTGCTGTTTCTCCATATTCTCCATATTACACCTTTAATTTACACTTCAGGCATTTTTGATTATGACTATTCAAACTGAGTTTGAATCCTGGTTGCCAGGAAGGAAGGGCATCTGGCGTAAACCTTGAAAATTATAAAAAATAATTTAATCTATGTACAATTTAATCTACAGGCACATGTAAAAGGAATGACTAAACTAGCTAAATGTAAGCACAGCAAAGAGGTAAACTGTAACAATAGCACTTCAGACATTTAGTACTAAATGAACCATGTTCACAAGTTGAGACAAGTTGACACTAGTGTACACACATTCATGAGTTCCCTCACCCTGATGGCGGGCTTGTGAGGCCCGATGGATTACTCCTGACTGGACCTGCTGAAGATGCCTTGCTCGAGGGAATTCCTAGTATGAGTCACAGGACAAAAGAAAAAAAAAAAGCAAAACAGGATCCACACGTTGTAATAACACAAAAGTGTAATACACTTTTGTATCCATGTGTAGTTCATGGATACAAAAGTGAGTTTGTCAAGACTACATGAAAAGCTATTGCACAGTTGGAAACAGTTGTTAGTTTGAACACACAGACCTGACACTGCCGATCAACACAGCTGTGCTGTCTTACCAGTGGACTGTCCAAGGCCTGATCTCTGGGGTAAACGAGAAGAAGCCGAGGGGACAGCTGACACAGCAGGAGAATTGGTCTTCTTAACAGGAGCAGAAGGCTTGTACTGAAAACAGAGAGAAAGCAATAAAAATGACTATGTGGCACCATACATTTGCTATGGATGTTGCTGGTTTGTAGCCTCACTATACAATTAATATATCAATTCATGTCTGGTTGCAGTAAGATCTGTTACAGTATTAATAGAAAAAAAATGAAGTTACAATTACTAGATGGGTATTACAGCTCAGAATTTTAGGGAAGCCCCATCCATATAATAGGAAGTGTTTAGGAATTAAGTAGCTTTAATACATAGAATAATTCTTTAGGGACTCAGATGTAATTGAACAAATTACTACAGCTATAAATGAAGCCTTGCATTGGTACAATCCTTTGCAGGCAATAGCTGCCTGAAGTCTGGAGCCCACACTGTACATGTGTCACATTCAAATGACTTTCCTCCTTTCTGAAGCTTTACTAGGCCTTTGACGGCCCTCCGTTGTCCTGAGTTATTGTGTCAGGTCTTGCTTAGGTTTTGTTATGAGTACTGAAAAGCCGCCAGATTGGAACTGGGATCAGACAAGTGACATTGGCACTGAAGAATGTTGAACTTTTGGGTTGCTGTGGTCTGGGCACACAGCTCCAAATTATACGCCAGAATTGGTCTGACTTAAAAGTTTCTTATGTGACCTTCCTATTCTTTAAAACAATATTACAAAAAGGTTTTCCCCATCTATTTGCTCATCTCTTTATGGTAACCCTGCATAATGACACGTCATTTCCTAGAAAGTGATCTTCACTTGGTTGGAAGGTGTGTAAAAGTTCTCTTTATCACAGGAGGAACCCCCCAGTCAGTCACTGCTGATATCTTATCTGAGGCCCTTCAAATGCATCTCATAATAGCCTGTTTCACTTGCTTTAAAAACTTCATATTGAGAGTTTGCAGCAACAGCATCGAAATGGAAAATGCTGAACATGGAAATGACAGACCTCTTACCTGCCAAACTGATCAAGTAATAACAAAGGAAAGGCCCCTATCCTGCATTAAAAAAATCATTTGCATATAGAAATCAACATCTTTTGGCCTCTTGAAAGAACCACATAATAAAAAACTATAAATATGACATCCTCTCTTCAATTTTGATTTGAATACACTCACACTAAAGCTCAGAGTCTGCTCCGACCATGTAATATTGGAACAGGATTATGTTAGATAAATAGCCAAAATAACATTTGAGCTGATGAATCACAAGCTTAAATAAATTAATCATTGGAACTTGTATTACACAGAGAAAGTAAACTACAAATTGTGCCCCTCCTAGGCCAAATTTGAAATCTCATAAACCACTTTAAATCCTTTGTGTCATTTGGTGAGTTCAAGCACACCTTTTACAGCCTGTGGTCAACTATGGCTGAAAAGAACTAATGGCAACATTATAGATGGAGTTTTGAAAGAAAAGAGAGAAAAAAAAATCATTTTTTCCAGGAATATACAGCAACTCTTGAACTAAAGTGTTTTACAGCTTTCCTGCTTGGAAAATAGAGCGAAAGGGGAAAAAATTAGTCTCCTTTAGGAAAGATAACCCTAGAAAATACCAGATCTGAGGATAAGATTCAAGGATTTAGAGATAGACATTTTGCAATGGTATTTCACCGGTAACAAGCTCGTTGCAGGAGCAAACTGAATTGAATTTAACTGATGAAAGCAGCCGTCTCTCTTTCCTCATTCTTTGGCACAGTGGACTATTGTGGCAAAGCAAAGCAATGTGACACTATTGTTAGGTCATATCTGTGTCAAGCTAGTAGAGAAAAACTATTACAATAAATAAATAAATCTAGCAGCAGTGGGCCACGGAGCAGAATGTTGCCTTGCACTGAAGTCAATAACCAATTACAAAGCAAATATAATACAAAGAGATACTGGCCAGTCTCACTGAAAGATTTTTAACACGATATGAATAAATTAAAGAGAAAAAAAGCAACTTAAGTCTGTAATAAAAGACTGTTTTGAGAAAGTAATAAAAATGTATTTTTTGCCTTAAAAGTCTTGAGATGTAGCTCACTTTTCGGCCTCATGTTGATTTGGTTTAGGAAAAGTACATGTTTAAAACATTTCAGACAATACAAATATACATGGTAAAAATAATCCTCAGGATTCACTTCACACCCTTTTTTCAAAATTCAATTCCAGAGGAGCATTCCTCCATAACCCCCTCGATTTTATGGGTTCACAAGTTCCGACATTAACCACCAGCCACTCCAGGCAGAGACAAAGCCGTGAAGTGTAAATTTAACAGCGAAATGTGAGACCTGTAGTCAGGTCCAGCTCAAGGTTTCCTCCCAAGAGGGACTTTTTCCTTGCCAGTGTTCAGCTTGCCATGTGCTCGGAGTCATGCTCTGGGTTTCTGTGAAGCGTCTGGAGGCAACTTGCATTGTAACAGTGAGGGTGACAGTATAGACATTCACACCAATAATCACTGAAATAATCAATGCTGTAAAAAAAAAAAAAGCGGGTAATTGGATATTCCTGTTTATTAAAAAAAAAAGACAAATTATCTGTATGTATGGATGCACACATTACTGTGCATGTTTCTACCTGTGTGCGACCAGGAACCTTCTTGACATCTCCTAATTTGCTTTTGTTGGTCATGCGAGCAGCCTGCTCCTGGCAGAACTTGATGTGTCGGTCAGCTGCATTCTGGTTGAACCTCCGCTGACAGTAAGGGCACTGGATGTAATCTGCAAAACAGGTGGGAAAATACATCTTAACCTTTCTATACGTACTACCGCTTGAACACGTGACTTTTATTTTTCCTCTTAAAAGTAGAAACACAATAAGTTCCAACCAGTTTCATCAACTCATGACATGCACAGTCTCATCGCTAGTGTGTTCCTCCTCCACCCACATTTCTTTCTGTTCTGAGTGTGTTTCTTGATTAAACTCCCAGTACGACTGTTTGCTACCTGGGTCATAAGAAGGAGGAGGTGGTGGGGGTAAGGGCCCCCCATCCTTCATGACCTGAGTGAGCGCCTTGGCAGCCCGAATAGTTGCAATGAAGTCCTCATGTTTCTTACGCCAGTTGGATGGCTTCTTCGGGGGTTCTGCCTGGTAGGACAACAACATCACACAGGACGTGCGTCACTATCAAGGAGGTTTGTTTTAATGCTTACATTACCAAGTTCTAACTAGAACAACCTACAAAGATAAAATACTTCTAAGCCACATGGACGCCTGACAGCCGGATAACCTCAGAATGTTTAAAGCTAGTGATTGGATTGTTACCTATCAGCATGGAATTTTAAGGCCTTATTTTACTGAACGCAGTGATCATGCTTCCTTGTGAGAAAACACGTACATTCCATAGTGTCAGTTGTTTTCACTTACGCTCATGATTATTGGCAGAAATAGTTTACAGAGCTGTCTCTGCAGCAACATGATAACTCAATCAACTTCCTACTTCCTCCCATACAGTCGCAGCCCTGAAGTTCACTACATGAAGACTGTAAACATAAAATCCACTGTACTTGCAGAAATCTGACGAATGCAGTGGATTCAGAGAAAACACCAACCAGTTTTCTCTCATTTGCTCCAATACTCCCTGTTTTTTTAGTTTTTTTTTTTTAGTATATTTATCTTTTACTTTGTGTGCACTTTCAAAGATCACCAGATTGTGTAGCTGTCAGTTCAAGAAAAGACGGCGTATAGAATATATATGATTTTTTTGTCCGCATCATATCGACTGCAAGGCAACAGACTCGATCTGCTGCTTTTAAACCGAGTTGAATGAGAGTAATCGGTTTCTATGAAATGATAAAAGGGGCTGCAGAGGCACAGTCAGAAGAGATTAGCATAAGGACAGTCATGGAAAAGGCTCAAAACCATAAATAGATTTGATTAAATAGTGTGAGTTCAGGAATAGAGGTAGAACAAGAAATAGCCATTGATTTTTCTAGTATGATAGTACAGAATTCCATTTGATTCAAACTAATCATTCAAAGCAATGAAGACAGTGTTAACAAAGCCAGAAAGAAAGAAACAAAAGCCTCCTGAATCTCTACAGATTATTTAAGCCAATAGAAATCATATACATGGAAAAGAAAGACAAATCAACTTACTTTCTCATAGGCTGTTGAACTTTGTGACTGAAATACAATTAGAAATGGTTTATAATTCAAAATAAACTGTCATCATAAAACACTGTAAAACCCACATGAAACATCAAAGATTCGTCTGTGTTGTTCACCACAGTGAACACTATAATGTAAAGCACGCCCAACCAGCTGATTCTCCTCTCAAGTGATCATGTGACTCACATAAAGCGTCTACAAATATGCACATTGGCTGTTGAGAGCTGTGTCTGAACTCCACTTCCTCCTGGCTTGTGATGCGGAAAAGTGATGTCTTATGTAGCGCTGTCCAAAACATTAGATGTTGTTTTTGTACATCTTTGCACTGAGCAGATGGTTGAATAAGACCAAAGGTACACAAGTCAGTTTTACCACAAATGCTGATGAAGTGAATAAACACGTGACCTCAGCAGCATAAAAGTGCATAAAATAAAATTTAGAGGGGGGGGGGGGGGAGCAAGCATCTCAGTTTCACCTTCTTTGCATTTCCATGTTATTCTCCTTTCCTTCTCTCTCCTGCAGATATTTTCAGAGTCCGGCAACATGCAGCAGTGATGTTCTGGACCAGTTCCAATGAGTGATTAGAGGGGAGCACCAAGGTGGCTAAGGTCCAAACGTAATCGTGTGTGTCAGCTTGAGGAGACCAAAAAAAAAAGAGAGAGTAAAGGTCAGGAAGAGAGAAATAGAACTGAATGGCTTTGTTAGCTTGTAAAGGGCACTGATAACAATTAGAGGCACAACATTTTGCGTCGGTATTTTTTCATTTTAGCAATGCATTTACTGAGACCACACAGGCAAATGAGCACGACAGCTGTTGTTCTGATTTGCATTAAGTACGTGCAGGGAAACGGGACCAGCTGCTGGGCTCTTTGAGACAATTGCTGTCAAAATATCTGAAAATCAATGGAGCTTAAAAGAGCTGCCTAACTACTGGGATACTGCTTAAAGACGGACATTTGAGACTGCCGTTGTGCCTTTCACAGGAAGAAGGCAACACTATGTGAATAAATGATCATTAGCTGGGTGCAGTCAGAGGAGAAATCAAAAAGGTCCTGCAACTCTGAGACGTCATTTAGTCTTAGTGCAGACTCACAGCAGCTCTGTTCAAAGAAATACATCAAAGTATATGAGCACAAACGCCCATGTTGCCTTTTAGATTATAATGTAGATCTGCAATGACACGTAGTTGAAAAAAAAAGCTATCCTTTCTTTCTGTTGAATCATTTTGTCTGCTTGCCTTACATTGCATTACATCAACTATTAGGAGGTTTTGGGTTGCGTTGGAAAATAAAAAGCACTTTTTGCTTACACTTCTTCCACCAGCAGAGCTAAAATAATAACAGTCCTTTGTAACCTTATATGCTCCTAACCATATACGAGCACTCCGAAGTGAAAGCCGTACTAGAAACTCACAAGACTTAATGAAGTGTATCTCATGTGGTTGCGATGAAAAAAAGTGCATCAATGCATAGAAAGTGTGTCATATCTAATCAGGTGTGAAAGAAAGATTGCTGTCATGCATGCAAAGTAAAACCTTAAAAAAAACAGCTCCTCTTGAAATAATTGTCTAAGATCAAAGTGAGTTTAAAGGTCTGTTTTAAACCCTATTAGACTGTTAAAGCAGGACAGAGAGGTGCACACACTGCAGTTTGTGCATGTGTGTTTGAAAGGAAGAAGGTTAACAGCCCACCGAGTGCATCGTTATTGAGGGTTTAGTTAGTCAGAGAGCTGGTTCATCACTTTTTAACCTGGCATTGATCAAAGGCTCCAGTCAGAAAACAAAAGTTTCAAATGTAGACTTGGCTCACAGCTTACCTGCGACATTTTATGTGGTGGGAATAGTTTGCAACAAATGATTCAGCGGTTTTTATGAGCTCATGATCAATGTTCACTATAAAGCTTTACTCTCTAACATTACATGTTAGAGTACTTAGATTTATCTATCTTAAACTAGTAAAATGTTACTTTTGAATTCCAAATAATCAGTAACTTGCTATTTTGTCCAATAGATTATCTACTTATGACGTTTTACTACAGATGTCTGTGCATTCTGCCGCCAAGAAAGAAAGAAGGAGAAAATTCCCAAAGTGATTTGAGTCTGTGTTATCTGGCAAGATGCCAGTAGCACGCATACGAAATGCAAATGTGCAGTTAACTCAGTGATTAAATGCATATTGTGCCCAGGTGATGGTAAGTGTCTGTCAGCAGCAAAGAACTCTACCTTAGATTTAATGAAGCACCTGCAGGCTCAGCTCAGCTCCAGGACACCATCATTTTAGCTGACCATTTCACTTTTAGCTCCCCTGTTCAAGGAAAGTCAACATATTGTTGGTTATACGATGGATAAGATACTACCAAAATCATCTATCACAATCATCTGCATTCTCTGACTGCATTCACACTGATCCAGCACGGCAGGATACTGTGTGCTGCATCCTGGAAAAGGTCCTTCTCTGTGTCTTTGCAGTGCATTTCCAGTTAAATTTTCTGCCTGATCTTAGAACGGCGATGGCCCCAGTTTCCTCTTTGCTGCTGCAGTTTGCAGTGTTTGTAAACGCAGGCAGTACTCAAAGTTTGTAGTACATCCAGCCTGGGTAGACTCTGTGGAGCTGATTTCAAGCTATTCTTTTTTTTTTTTTTTCTTTTTCTTTTGCAGCTTGCTTTGACTTAGGCTTTGTTCCTTTATTGCCACTTTCTTGAAGCTCTCTGCCTATTTGTTCTAATGACGGGCCATCTAACCATCCTACACTGATTGATTTCAACATCTACACAGAGTCAGAGCCATTTTCACACTCCTGTGAGCCTTTCCAGATCAGCATTTCACCCAGGACTCGATTTGAACCCGCTGCAGCTCTACTAGAAGGGTTTTTGCGCCGCTCCACCTCTGTTCTTTTCACACTGAACAGCAAGGAGCTACAGAGCTGGAATTAAGTGGCTGTGCAAATGGGAATGAGGCCATTAGGTTTTTTCAGCAAGTAACTTCGAAACCTAGCCTTGTCAAATAATCTTGTAACTTAATCAGAAAAGCAACTGGATTGACATATATATTTTAAGAATAACTCACAGGGCAGAATGTTATGATGTTAAAAACCAGCTATGTCAGAGAAAAAGCAACGGTACAGAGGTTTTCAAGTCCAGAAAATCAAAAGACATAAGTTTGCTTGTTACTTCAGTCCTGCCACTGTGGCCGTCATTAACACTGGTGCTGCTCTCCTCATCTACAGTACCATCTTTAATATGGCTTCTTTATTAAGCAAAGTCCATGCTGATATTTCCAGCAGCTTTTTATTGGTTTTGTTGGCTCTACAGGCTCCACAGACGATTCCAGACTGGGGGATGTGAGAAAAATCAAAGCTGCACTGACCTGCAGCTCTATACATGGGCACTGTTTTTTTATTGCTCAATATCACAGTGACCCCGGTCCGATATCAGGGTCAGCTTTTGTCTGCTTCTCACAGTAAGAAGGACAGAGGGGGGGGGGTTTAGGTTGAGGCACGAAAACAGGGGAAAGAACCATATTCAAAGAAATAAAACTCTTGGAGAAATCCCTGGTGTCTTTCGTGGTTGTGATTTTTATTCAGCACCTTCTCTAAGAATGATCACTGCTGTTATATCAAACCAGGAGTATTTTGATTGACTTTAAGGCTTTATCTGGTTTCAACATTGTGTGAACTTGAGCTTTGACTTACTGACAACGAGACGCAGAACAAGGTTGGGATGTCTCTGATTCCTTTCATGTTCAGGCAAACAAGATGTACCTTTGATTTCCTTTCAAAGAACCCAATCTCTCCAAACACTCGGCATGCCCAGACTGTGTGATGCAACAGATAATTTCCAAATAACACTGCACACTGATTGCATCTTAGGACAGGTCTTCATGGATTGATTCATCTGGATATGCTATTGTCTTTCTGACAATATCAGAAAATCAACTGACATAATAGTCCAGTTCAGCAAGGAGAGCATATTTATGCAGAAACCTTACTAACAAAGAAAGCATTTGGAGGCTAGTCCATGAGTAGTGGGTCTTGATTTCAAAGCAAATATCTGCTGGTGCTTTGTGGTGTAGAGTCATGGGTAAGTGAAAAGTGTTGCACTGGTGAAATCCCTTGAAAGAAATGGGTCTCGATAGCTATTCTGTGGTAATTGAGCAGCTAAGTGGCTCAGCACTTCCTGCCAAATCAGCAGCAGTGCAGGAAAGAGGTCTGGCTCCAGGGGACAGTGGCTACATTATTCCCCACCCGCTTATTAAAAATTAAACATCCATCCACATTGCTGTCAGCTGAGGACAAAAAAGCAGACAAATTATAGGAATGGACAGTAGATCACACAGAAAATGTGAGAGTCAGTCGCTGTGAAAGTTCTAAGTTCTTGGTGTAAAACTGATCATTTGATTATAGCTCACTTATGCAGATGCAAAAAATCCGGGTCATCTATGTGATGTGGGGGTTTTACAACGCACACCAGGTCTACTAATGGGATATTCTAAATTAGATGTCAGACAGTGATCCTTTTCATTTGGGAATAAGCTATAATTTCTGTTCCCTGAAGTTTCTGGTTTGCAGACATCCATCTCAATTTAGCATTAGATGCATCTGTTTCTCATGAATACCTAATAAGATGTTAAAATGAAGGTAATCCCTGAGCATTTTTACAACCCCAGCATCCCCACAAATACTGCTTGCAGCGTTCTGAGTGAGCATCGATTAGACAGCTGACATATACTTACACAGAGCATCATTTATGTCTGCCCACGCAGCCTCTAATTCAACATCTAAAGGTTACTCGGATAATAGAGTGGATTTCTGTTAACAAATGTGGTTTCAACAAATATCAGGTAAACTTCCTTGAATAAATAAAGCCAAAGTCCCAACCAAAAGCACCACAAACTATTTCTTTCATACAGTTTAAGCCAGCCCCAAGAAATAATGAATAGAAATTTTTTTGAATCGTCTAATTTGTATATACGTTTCTTTGTTTGTATCATATCTGACACATCAGGCATTACTAACATTTCAGGCAGTAACAAAAACCTTTTTCTTGGCCATCTGTAACATCTGGATCTCCATTTTTTTTTCAGAGTTGCCCTTTTCAGTAGTTCTTTGTTATTTTGCAACATTTTAACCAGGTAATACATGAAATTGAGGCAATAACAAGAACCACTTTTTGTTCTTAGCCATGTAACATCTGTGTCTTTATTTGTAAATGCTGCCCTTTCAATCTCTGTCTTTTATTTTCTAAGTGGTGAGCAAGAAAACAGTTCCTGTCCTTGTTTAGGCAGAGATGGACATTGCATTACAACACATGGGAAATATACATTTAACAAATTCAAGTCCAATTGTTGGTTCTAAACATCACACTTCAATATGTAATTTGTGTAATTTATTCATAAAAACATTGTATTATGCATTCTGGTTAATATAATACATATTGCAACAAGAAAAAAGTTCCAGAAAAATTGAGGGATTCATTGCTATCTTTTACTTTCAGCCTTTTACTTTCAACTGTTTATGTATGTTTTTACTATAAACTAATATCCAAAAAAGTAAGTAATTATACTTTGCCTTGATAGAATAAGTATGCATTGTACAATATTAGTAAATATCTAGAGGAAAATCTCACTGAAAAGTCTTCAAAATACCAATATTTTTCTCCTTGACACAACCAGCAGGGGGCTAATGAGATTCAGCCATTTTGAATTGTAACATGTGTCAGAATTGTTGTGGTGCAAAAGGTGTCCACCAGGGGAAGAAGACAAGTCTCAGATTGCATACAACAGGTTTTTAAGAAATGTTTTTACCATATGGTGATACAGTAGGTTAAAAGTGTATGTATCAAATATGATACGTTGGGTGTTATAGGGTTAAATACTTATTTTTTAACTGCCACTGTTGGTGCAAAGCTGGTAGGTAAGGGTGTCTGGTTGGCTGCAGTTTGCTGCTTGATGATACTGCATGCAACACACTAGATCTTCATATCTCCACTCCAGATCAAATGAGGGCAGCATATCATGAGGAAGTTCATGTGTCAGCTCCTGGCTGAATGCACAGAATGAGTTCCTCACAGTTCCTCGCAGTAATGTTACAACACCTCTTGCTCTCTCATTGGCTGTTGCTTGAATGGGATTTCCTCCACATTTCCAGATTGGTATGCTAGATATCTGCCGGCAACAGAAAATGTCTGTGAGACACATCTGAGGGTGTGAGTGCAGGTGGCTGTTGTGAGTGGTACTAACAACGTGACTGAAATGCAAGTACAATGAACTCACCGCCAGCGTGACCTCCTCTTCTTCATTTAAATGTGCAAATTTAGACTAGAATTTTGTCAGCACTGTACCAGAGTTACATTAGTGTCTATGTCACAGCCAGCAGGCAGGAAAAGCTCCATCAATGCTGAGGAGTACATTAGAGGTTTTAGAGCAACGTCTGATCCCGTCCAGACAATGGCTCTTTCAGGGAAGACCTTGCATATTCCAGCAATACAGTGCTAAACCACATGCTGCATCACATCACATCAGCATGGCTTCATGGGTATGTATAATGTTGAGCAGCTAGAATCCTGCATCAGACGAGAGTGAGATGACATTCTTCTCCTAACCCTCCATCAGCTGGTCTCCCCACTTCTCAGACGTTTGCAGACAGCTGTTAAAAGAAGCTATGGCAAACATCCCTCTCTTCCAGCGTTTTACAGATGCATTGCTGTCGTCAACGTAAAAAAGAACTAATATTTTCTATGAAATGGGAAAATACCTCAGTTTCAGCACCTGATACTGTATGTTCTTTATGTTATATTGGGAATAAAATATGTATTATGTATGATATTTGTAAATTATTGCATTCTGTTATTATTTATGTTTTACACAGCGTCTAAACATTTTGGTAATTGGGAATGTAATTTCAGTGGTTCTTTTATCAACATAGTGGAGCTATGTGTTTAACACAGCTTCAAAATGGTTTACTTGCTGATGCACTTAGATTTATGTGGTTAATGGAAAAAAAACAACATTTTTTTGAGTTAATTACAATATATAGCACCTTTAGAAAGCATTTTACTGAAACACCTTGGATGTAGAAGATACCACATGTCTTGGCATGATCATATTTAAACAGCTCCACGACAGTCAAGACTATTTTCTGAAAAAATCTACAGCTGAACAGGAAGATCCCACTGAGAGATACAAGAGGTGAAGAACAAAGAGATTGGAAAGTTGTACCTTTTCACAGAAGCAAAATAAATATCAGGAAATAATTGCACCAACAAATGCAGGAAAACATATATTCCAGATAACATGGCATTGTGGGAATTTGGCATCTGTTCTCTCATTTTGTTACACGGCTGAATAAACATGATAAGAAAGGGTAGAAAATGAAAAGAAGTGAGTCATTCTGCAGGGCCAGACAAGCATGCTGTGGAAATTATTAAAAGAATTTATGGTATGAACCATTTTAATAATATCTGTATTCCCTTCCAGTGTCTGTGAATCTCTGTGCTCTGAGTTCCATCACGGCCTTTACCTTTCTGCCTTCCTGTGCCGCAGCTCCCTCTAAATTAGTAGCTGCTGAATCATAATTTGCTGCTCCAAGGTGGTCAGCATAGCAGATAAGAAGGGAAGAATCAGGGGTCACGCCAATAAGGATTTTTCTGGACTAACAGAGAATTTTGGTAGTCCATGAGACCAATAACTAAGATAATTGAACTGGACATATAATGGATAGAAATCTCAGTTTTGAGCTTGAGAGCATGCATCAGGGTGTCTGAAATAAGTACCAATTCAAAACTTTGAGATAAAAAGAACAAAGTAATTTCCATTCAGCTTCACATCTCGCTGCATGCACCCCTGAAATGGGTAGTAAAGCTGTAAAACCAGAAACACATGGCTGACAACAGTGCTGTTGAGTTCTGTTATATTGCAATATTTTAATCAAAGCATATCGGAGAGATCTTTTTAAGACCAGAGGAAATTGAGTTTACTACAGCATATCCATTTATTATTTATGGTAAATGACAAAATAATGATGAAAAAGAAACAGACACAGCAGGATATCGTCCACACTGATGGGTGCCAGTGGTCCTGGTAAACAACGTGAACTGTGCTTTTCTTCTGAAGGAAGCATCCATCCATCATCTGTGTACAGCACCCCACAATTTGCAGGTTTTTAAATTTCCAGGTCACTGAACCATTTATGAGCTGAACATGAGCTTCTGAAGACATTTCACTGTGAAACTTTTAAGCTGTCAAGGCAATGACGCCTCATACGGGACATGTGGAAGCATCAGGGAAGGGAAGAATTTTGGTCAGTGGATGCGTTCTTTCTTCCATAAACCACTACAGACCGTTGTTCTTGTTCTTATGCCACTTATTCAATTCAACACAACTTTATTTATAAAGCACTGTAAAAATCAGTGCATTTAGCCAAAGTGCTGGACGCATGAATGGATGGATGAAAACAATAGAATAAAATGGAACCTTAAAATAGGAGAGAGACATTAGCAAGTGATTTCGAGTTGCCAAATTGAATTCTGGGTCAGTTTTGGAAGATTGCTAAGACCGGTTTAACTTTTCAAGCCTTAGCGCAGTCAATTTTTGTGACATCTGTCAACTCTAACTCCCACCATCAACTATTAAAATATTTTATCTGCATAAATCCTTCCTTACACACCATCTTAGAGGACTGATTGCCCTCTATCTTCTCTCCCCAGATACATTTTGGAAACTGAGGCATGCTTCAAGAGGCAGGTAGAATGAGGTGAGAGGAGTCAAGGAAGCACAAAATGCAGGAATGAGAAGAGGATGAAATGTTTCCCAAAGGGAGACAGAAGCTCACTGCTCAGTGACCTGCTGAACGGCACTTCAGCACGAACAGCCAATTGATTTACCGATTTACCTTGAACATGATTAACGAGCTTGGTGTATAATAAGAGAATCCTTACAGTTCAGTAGTCTTTAGAAAAATTCTGGACAAAATTCTGTGACCTGTAGCATTCTTTTCCACATGGCATACGGGGCAAAAAAACAAGCTTGTCTAACAGCTGCAGCTCTGACTGTGTATACTCAAGTACATGTGATATTATTGCATCTCCTACATTAGAAGCACTTGTGCTGACAGAAGGTGCTGCTCCTTCTGGGGTCAATTTGTTCTGGATGAATAAATGAGTGGTAAGAACTTGGTATGCCATGGGTGAATGAGCTCTGCTACCAGACATCCACGATTACTGCACTGCCTCAGTCTTGAAGGGATGCTTCATCCCTCATCAGGCAGTAATGAAGTGGTGGGAGGTGCATGTTCTTGCTGCTGGCCTGCTCGACATTAATAAGATTTTCTCAGAGACCTGTCTACCATCAAAGGCAGGTATATTTTTAGCCGCATGCAATCTTGCTACAAGGAATTATAGAGAAGAGAAACAAAAAACCCTGAGAAGTTGCTCCTCCTCAACCACCAGAAACCACCTTTAGCTCTTACGACAACATGTCACTTCCAATTAGGAGTCTCTAAGAATCATTTCCATCCAGGCCATGTTCTGGTTTGCAGACACACTGGCACTCTTCCAGTGAGGTTGCAGGTCACAAATGATCTTACAGCAACTGTGACTATCTTTAAACACTGTGTTCTGTGGAGTAACTGACACATTTTAATTCAATTCACCTCCAATGTACTTATAAAATATCATTCTCAAACTAAATATGGCCCAGGGGCAGCAACTGCAGTAACCTATAGTCTTAGAGTAATAAATCCTGTTTTTTTATTGTCTTTCTGTGTTCCATTTTTCTTATTTACTTCAGTGAGTAGGTAGTTTTAATAAATCCATATCGAGAAAACATTATTGCAGCAGCAACACTGAAATCTCTCTGTAATAATCCGCTTGATGGACCATAAAAATGCTGGGATCAGAGCCAGAGTGTCCTGGATAGATGGGGGTGCTTAGGACCCAAATGCAGGAAAGTCGGAGGCAGGAGTAGTCCAAACAAAAAATCCTTTATTGTGATGCAGGTGGTGAAACTCCAAAAGAAACAAAAACAGACGGAAAAGCAAAACAAAACCAGAACCAGGACTGGGACCATGAGAAAACAGGACCATGAGCAAACAAGTGAAACTATCAAGGACGAAGGGAAAGACAAGACACTGTATACATTAATGGGCTAACAAGACACAGGTGCAAAACAGAAGAGGATCAGGAAGGCCACGCTGAATACATCATGTCGAAGACAGACAGGAAGTCCAGTTAACAGAAACAGAACAGGACAAAAATGCAAGAAAACAAGAACGCAACACTGAACAAGAACCAGGTCCTATAAACAATAAACCAACACCAAACAAAATCCAAATCCTGACACAGAGTGGCTAATAAAGAGGTCCAGGAGGGTTTAAAATGTTTGACCAAAGTTCCAGTTAAGTAAAAAAGGAAAAGGCCACTCTGAACTGTGAGAACTGTTTAATCCGAACAACATTAACTTTCTTGTCAGGAGTCCAGTCACTCAGATGGACACTGAGGCAAGTCCTCTTTCCCTGGTTGCATTTTAATTCACACTCACGATGAAAATGTACAGTAAAAGTATTTGATCAGGCTGAAAAGCTCAACCGTAAAAAAAGACTGAATGAGGTGGAGGAAGACACGGGAAGAGGCCGGGACAGATATTTTGTAAGAAGACAAACGAGAACCATGCTGACAGAGACATGATGGTAATATCATCTCATTCATGTTCCCATAAAAAGCCACAGAAAGAGGAACAATGAACAGAAAAATCTTTGAGCGTAACAGTCATCCTGAAACAGTCATGAAGAATCTGAACGCTGACAGGACAGAGAGTATGAACAATATGCAGAGATGTCAGCGATTTTAATTAGAGGAGCACGTACACATAAAATGCTCTTCTGATATCTACTTTGTAAATTTAAAGGAAAATGGAGGTCCATGTAGTTAATTAGAAGAAGAGCTGCTTCAGACTAAATGACTTTCAGTGTCAGCCAGTTGATGGTTTGGTACCTGTTGAACATGTCACAGTCACCTGATCACCATACAAAATGTCGCTATATGACTGTCAATAGACACAAAATGACATGTTCATGCCCACAGCTTCTCTACAACTGGATGAGGATGAAAATTCAAGAAAAGCAGCAGCCATGAACTCTCCTCCTCATTTTGAATCTATTGGCATTTGGTCATGTGCAAACAGTCCTTCAAACACTCCCGAAGTTAAAATGACCTGTTCGCCTGGAGGGACCCTGTCCACACTATCTCTTAAATGGAATGACATTTCTGAGTCTGGCCAGAGGCTTAAAATAGCAATTTCTTCTGACGTTGCTACTTTTGCTCTGCATTACTGTGAACACCAACATGCTGCAAGCCTATATTCCGTTCTAACTCACAACTGATTTCACATCATTTTGCTTCCTAACAAAAAGTTTACACTCATTACCAACAAGTAATAGACCTAGAGCTGATTTAACTTTAAGGCAGTCTGGCCCACTCCAGTTTATTCACACTTGTCACATCACACAGAGGTGTTGAAGTGCTAAATTATAAGTACTTCAGTATCTAATAGAGATGGAACAACTGATTGGCAACAAACATCTCGTAAACCCACAACCTGCAGCCTCTGCTATCTTTCCTTGTTTTTTAAAGTTAACATATGCAGTTGATTTTAGTTCCACAAAATACACTTAAATCAGTCAAAATCAGTTTCAGCAGCTCAAGCTTTTTTGAAAATCCAGAAAGAAAACCCAAACATGTCAAAACACATTTTAAATAACAAAACAAACACAAATTCACTGGTTCATAAAATGCTAATAGAGAAAGTTGGAATTGTTTCGCCCTGAGTGAAACAGTATATTTAAATTTGAATACAGTCTGAAAGTTAGAAATAACCAAACGCAAATTCTTCCACATTACAAAGATGTTGGCTGGTTCCACTTGGTCCTGGCTGTGCTTCTGTGGAGGAAGTAACATTTAAACTTTAGATAGGATTCAGCCTGCACATGGCTTCTTTGTTCCCAGTGGTTTCACAGTAGAAAACTGTTTTCCTGCATGGAGAAGGGTTTGGTTTGGATACATGAAATTTCAAAGATGCGTCAAAGCATCACCCTTATTGCGAGGACAAATGAGGCACAAGACCTCATTTGTTCAACAGTATTGATGCTGCGTAAAGCCCTGAGAGGAAGGAAACTTTCTGCTTTTGTGATTCAGCTCTAGACAGCGTCTCACGGCTTATTTCAAGTGTTGTAGGTGACTTTGTGAGGACTTCATAAAAACGCCTGAATACAGATCTAAAGGAGACAAGTATAAACTTTAATAAAACTTCTTCATAAAATGTCTGGATCAAGCTTTGGTCGAAACACCATGAAGACAGAATTCAACAGCTCCCTTTTCACCCACGTCTTTATATCTCCGTACATAGCACCTTTAAGGGTTGAGTCAGCCATTCAGCTCCACACCCTTTTCTGCTTTTGAAATTTGTAAAATCTTTGTGCTACACACTTTTAAGGTGAAGCTGAGTAAAGATTTTAAAAAAAAAGGGAAAACTGGATGGCTCTATTCTGTTTGAGGTTTGAAATGTCACAGTATCCCATAAATAGTGTAATGGTCTTGTTCAGGTCAGATAAATAAAAGATGACATGCCCCCTTTAGATACCAACAATGAACCAAACTCTAAGTCTTGTATTGTATGTTTGATATAGACAAGGAAATACTTCTGTAGCGGCATCATATTTAAAATGATGAACAACTGCATGCTGTTACTCTCATTAGTTTATTTCAGTTTTTGGCAATACTTGTATATTTTTTACATAAAACAAATATCCCAGGACTTTAAAGAAGTCAGTTGGTAAATCAATTTTCTCAAATAATTATAATAATCTAAGAACATGATAATGAAAAGAAAAGAATGAAAACAACACTCTATCAGGATCTTCTAATAGTCTTGGAGTGCTGCAAACCCCATTCACACATCCAGTTTCGTCAGTAATGAAGAGGCATTATTACACTGTGAGCTCTGTGTGAAGTGGGAACAGATCTCTTTTGCCTTCCGCAATAATTTCAAACAGACAAAACTGCAGCTCCTCCCTCACCAAAATACCTGCTTGCTTTTGTTCAGCTCAAACTCTACATACCTGTACCACACAGGGACATACCTCACCATGTCCCTGTGTTCACCCAGCACCTATGAACAGGTCTGGCTCGATAAAATTCTCATCTTCCTTTTTTACTGCAGCTGTTTCTAAACAGGGTGACTGTATAATGGTAATAACACTGACTTGTGACCTCTGAGCAACGACTAACAGCTTTAAAATCGCAGTTTGGTTCAAGTCACGGAGAAACGCTCTCTGAGATTAAAGTAGACAAGACAACAAAAGAGCAAGAGAGTTTTACAGGAATAAAAGTCATTTGAAGCTTTTTAAAAAAAATCTTTATCATGTTAAAATGATCACAAAAAGTCACGATTGGGATAATTTCTCCCAACATTCCTGAGCTGCATTTAAATATAATCCATGTGTACTGAAAGAATGCATGCAGCACATGGCATACAGAAATGTCTGTGAAAGGGCCACATACTGTGACAATATGTGAGTGTGAAATGGGAATTTAACAGCACAGATTGTTACTAATATAGCATCAAAAGTAGATTTAACAATGGTAAAGTATACATTATTTTGATTTTTTTTTTTACTGGTTTTGTGTGCCTGAGAGCATATATTCGATTGCCTGAAGTGAGTACAAACACAAACACACAACCTGTGATTTTATTTGTGTGTGTCAGTCACTGAGAGGTTTAGATTTGTAATTATATAGCTGCATTCTTCTGATATTTTCAACAAAACATACCGCATACATTTCATCAAGAACAAGAAATAATTTGAGCCACTAAGAAGGACATGATATGTTTCATTGAACATATGTTGTTATTTTATTTCGCACACATGATGCAAGGTCAGTCCTCATTTACGGCAGCACCTGCTGTTAAAGTTTTACCAGAAAATTGGAAATTTGATTACTGCAGTGTTTGTAACTGTGAATAATGAAAAAAAAGGGTTTATGTGAAGTTTTGTTTCCCTGTCAAGATTCCCTCTGGTAACCCCTGCCATGATTCTATTACATTTGCGAGTACAGTGATGCTTTTTGCATTTAAAAACAAAGAATATATTCTTTAGTATAAAGACTACGCTCTTAGGCTGCACTTACATTTACAGCCAAAGCACTTCCTGACCAGCTTTGGAGGTCATGTGGAGAATGTTGTCACAGTAAATTAAAATCTGAAATCCTCCCCAGGGGCTAGGAGTTTGATATTATTTAGCTTCCAGCCACAGGCTAACGAGTGTCTCTGTGATAAAAAACATGATAGACTAAAAGCATGGGTAAGGATGTGAAAATACGAAAGAAATGGAAAGATGCCGTATAATGAGATCCTAACCTCTACATTCCACGGGTCACACTCTTTCAAACTTTCACAACGAATAACACTCCCTCAAACG
>JBAMYA010064371.1:0-27024 GCA_037176975.1 Arrhamphus sclerolepis | reverse complement strand
TTATATATATACACACACATATATACATATATATAGCTATACATACACATATCCACACACATATAGGGGCATATACATATATGAATATATATATATATATATGTATGTATGTATGTATGTATGTATGTATGTATGTACACTTTCCCAATTAAATTAGAGATGATTCACAGGCGGTGAGCTGCTCACCTACTAATATATTCTTATAGTAGCTGGACAGCTTGATAAAAAACATTTGTTCCGTGCTCATTCCAGTAATGCCATGACACAACATACAGCGTTCAAACACAGTGCATAGTGTGAGCAGAGTCCAAGGCGGTTAGGTCAGATGGGAGACACTCAGTTGCAGTTCTGTATTTGAATATGCCCTCTGGACAATGGGGGGGGTTAAAAATAGACCAAGTAAAAGTGGAGTATACAAGGCAAGAGAAGTAGAGTAGGCTATGTTCGAGGAAGGGACAGCGAAGGAGGGCATGCCGAGGTTTAAAAAGGGTGGCTGCTCTCATCAATACATCACTGTCACTCCCTTTTTCTCACCGGGCAAATTGAAGTGGACCCAGTTAAAAAAAAAAAGAACTAAGGCTATTATCCTGAAGAGTCTTGTATTGTTTGTCCACCTGTAGCTGACTCTGTCACTGAGAGCAAGCTGTCTCAGCACGAATTTAATGCTACAATCTCCATGCGGATGGAAAAACGATCAGGGACGCTGTTCAGAGTCATTCCATTCACATCATCGGCACAAACGGAAAGATACACATCTCAGCTTGAAACTCGAAGAAAGCTAATTATGAACTGCTGTTCCCAGTGAGGCGAGTTCCCCGTAAACCGGTGCAACATTCTAGTAATGAAGCCATTGCAATACCACTCGTTCTTACTTCAGGAAGCGGCACAAATGCTACAGATCCTCCTGCAACTTTAACTCTGTCAAATCACACTTGCATTTCTGCAATTTTTTTCATTGTTTTTTTATTTTTTTATTTTTCCCAGATGAGATATCACATTTTCATCCATCTACTATGCTTCGAGTTAAAAAAAACAGATACTGTTATTACAAACTTTACTCTAATATCAAAATTTCTTTACTTAGTGGCAGACCTTAAGTTAATATTTGAAGCTCTTTTATTTATGGATGTGACCCTGCCACAGAGCCCGTTTCCTCATGTGCACTAGAGGGGGCTATCCATGCACCTATTTGATGCAGCAGTGCACATCATGAATCTGGTCTCATCAGGTCATTCACCAGAAACAGATGAATTAATTCACACCTAAACACCTTGTCATTGTTAAGAAACACATCCGTGCTCATTGTAGTTATTTCCCATATTATTTTTATTTAGATTACACCATAAGATTCATACTACATTTACACCACTTTCAAAAATTGCAAAGACACCATCTGGACTGAAAAAAAAACAGGATTCAGTACATTTAAAGGTATAATTTTAAATAGTATAAAGACAAAATACTAATTTTTAAAAAATTTCTCTGTAAAATATATGGTTCTTTCAGTGATGGCAATATTGTTTAAAAAGTTTGGCACAAGAGCAACAACGGAGTTGAAGAGTTTTACAGTACTTCTAATTGACAGATAATCTGATATGCTCCTTTTATTTCCACGTGTTTCTATCAGAAGTACAAAGCCTTCTCACTGGCTTAGCGGTAGTAGTGCTTGCCTACCATGCGGGAGGTCCAGTTTTGAGTCCTGGTTGTGTCGGGAAGGGTATCTGGTGTAAAACTTCTGCCAAGCTAATCATGTAAATTAGTTTAGGATTGTTCATGCTCCGAATAGAGAGCAGCCAAAAAGAAAGTATAGTCTTTCAGAAATAAATATGAGGAGGAGTTCACTGTGGAAAATGGCTGAGTCGAACAATAGTTGCTCGATTTCTGTTTATCAGTGTGAGATTTCGAATCATTTGCGGCTTTTATTCACTCAAAATCTCAGGACTGACTGACTGATCATGAGCTTTCAGGTCCTCAGCTGCTCTGACAAACACAATTGTGCTTCACGTTCTCATATAAAGGATTTTTCTTGGCAGGGTCCCTACAGACAGACTAAGGTAATTCAAACTGAGGTAACTTTAACAAAAAAAGTGTATCTCCACTTCTATCTTGTAAGTGCATGCAAGTTGACACCGAAAACTATCAATAGATGCAAAAAGGAGAGTTTGTGGCCTCTGTTTCCAAGAATTTGGATCAGTACTTATGTATTTATGACAAAATGGGCAAGTGTTAGAAGCAGAGGCCATCTTGCGCAATGTCAGTAATCGCCTTGTACAGACGGACAAGGTAGCATCAACAGAAGATGCCTGTATGAGTGGTTATTTTAATACACTTTTATTTGTACACACACACACACGTCCATAGTCAAAATTACCCTGGACTGTCTGTATGGATCCTGTCCACAATGTCACTTAAGTGGAAGCATTTTTAAGTCTTGAGGCTTAAAATAGGGATTTATTTTGATATAGCTCTCTTGTCCCCGTGCTAACATTAATTGTCATTTTGCTAAAAAAAACATTCTAACTTGAAACCTTTTTGGATTCATGTTGGTTTGGTTCCTAATCAAAGATTACTGTCCTTGCCATCTAGTAATGAACCTACGGTTGCTTTAACTTTAAGATGATCTGTGGTCAAGTAGGAAAGCAGACTGTAGTTTGATAAATAAAAATCGGAAATTATTTTTAAAAATTATGTGTGACCTAGCATTTATTTTAGTTTTTAAACAGAATTCAATCTTTGTGTGTGTGTGTGTGTGTGTGTGTGTGTTGGGGGCGGGGGGAAATTGATGGATTGGGGCTAGTATTTGGTCTATTCAGACTTACATCTGGGAAGCCTTGGAACTGAAAAGGAATTAGTGACTCAAAGTCTTTCTGCTGAGCAATGCATTCATCCCACGACTCCTCCTGTGGCAGGAGAAGCAGCGACTGCAACATAAAGGAGATGCTGGAGGCCAGTCAGGCTCACTCAGGCTTTGACAAACTCCCTTTGATAACAGTTGACAAAATATATGCCGCACATTACACTTTAATGTCACCTTTTATAATGCACACTGGAAAAGTGAGCACTGCTATCCACAATGTTTACTGTGCCTTCATGACAGCATTCTTTTCTCTCATTGTGTCTGTGTGATGGAGAATTTCTGTGCTTTGATCTACAGCCTCCAAAATGTCGTGAGCTGAGTTATGCTATCTCAGCTAAATATATTGACCCCGATGCCACAGACAGCTGTGATGCACTCCCACTGCTCAACCTTCACAGATCACTGCTGTTTGTGCTCGTGTCATGTGTAAAGCAGATTGAAATGGTATTTTAACAGCAACCTAGAAATGCTGTCAAGAATTTTGGGCAGCAAATAGAGATAATTCAGTGATGCATTAAGTCTACGGCGCCATGAAAGTGTTTGGCGAATTGTAAGCCAAACAACTGCGCATCCTTTCACGATGTTAATGAATCAAACTAACTTTTGGCTCCCGGGCTCAGGTGGATCAGTCCTCGTGTGTGGCCAAAGCCCATCAATTAAGAAGCCCACAATCTGTTCCTGCCGGAAGGCAGACAGCAACAGTAAACCATAGAAAAGCCTAACGTGATTTATTTTGTGCATATAACTGGTTGCATTGTGCAACCCATCTAATCGGTCGATATTCCGTGTGCAGTTGCATTACTTTTCTGAAGCAGCCTCAGGGGATCTGGCATTGAAGGGGATGGCTCGTATTCAAATACCAAGCTATCACTTAAGCCGTTGAAAGCTGATAAAAGCCAGAGGCCTCAAAGACTCAATGTATAACATGAACCCTCCAACACATCATCGACGAGGCTGTATTGTGTCGACACTGAGACCAATAATTACTTTTCACCACAAAATTATTCTGTGTTTCAAATTTAAGTTCTTCAGTTTGGTTTGTATTGCAAATCTTTAAAATCTCTCTGTCCTATTATCAATTTCAAGTTGTGACTGGATTGGTGAATAAGAACAAAGGACAACATGGGAAGGGTGGCTGCTCTGTGCTGTGGCGTCTATTGAAGAAAATTTCTTCTCTTCGGCCAGTGAATGTTGGGATTTTGGACCTCTGCTTTATGGCACCGAAAGTTTGACTCAAATATTAGTTGAATATTTCCCTTTTAAGGCATCCTCTGCCTTCCTGCTTTTTTTCATCTCAGGGGACAGTGGAAATCATCCCTGTGAAGTCTGCCAGAAGCTTTTAGTGAACCTTCTATGAGTTTTTTTTTTTTTTTCTTAATGCCATTGAGAAGTTATGAACTCCCAGGATATCATCCTGACAAATTCAGGCCCTCCATACTTTCTATCAACTCCCCGAGTGTTCAAACCTTGTCATGGAGCACACTGTGACAATACTGAATTAGGTAAAGACAGGTATGATAGCTAACAGCTCTCTGGATGCACCTGAGTAAAATTACACCAGGATCAAACCCTGTGCTTGTCAAATATGTTCTCTCTGCTGCAAATGCTAACTTTAGTCTTAGAAAGGGGTGGTGCCTGGTTGACGTGTGCTGGAGATGGAACATGAATAAAAATATAGTCGGTGTCATGTAACTCATTCTTGATTTAGTCTTTTTCAAGCCAAATATTTTGCGGTCGACAAAGAGTTTCCCCACATCTTGTTATTGTCAGGACTGGCATAAAGTGAAACTCCCAAATGCTGGTTCTCTATACAAGTAGCACACATATAGATACAAATACAGAATTTTAAGTAGAACTTCACTGGCTTTCAATGTTTCATGTGCATGGTTTGATTCTGAACTTCTTTCGTGTTGCAGTTTTTCTTAGCTCTCCATGTTTTCCTGACTTCCTTTTATATTGGATTTCCTCGCATGATGTTTTGTTTTGCTTTGAAGGTCTATTTCTTTGTGTGTTCAGTTCTAGCTTGACTTCAGTTGGACCCATCTCTCCTGACTGTTCACACCAGTGTCTTGTCAGTCTCTTGTGTCTATACCAACCGTTTCTATAGATGTCTTACTTGCCTGTACTTGTGTTACTGTGCACTGTTCCAATTCAGTTTCTGCATCTAGGCAACTGTGGTCACAAGCCCGGGATGTACTGTTACACCGCCTATTTTAATGAGGATGCATCCAGTGGAGACGTACTTACGTAGAGCTGAGACTGCAAAGTATTGCAGAATGCATTTTGTATCAAGCAGAAGCAATGACAGAAGAGAAAGAAGTAACAAATAATGTTATAACTTTTTTTTTAACAGAATGCAGATTTAAGATACCCTAGAAATTGAAATGTACCACTGGCAAATTTACATTTGCTCAGCAGGTCCATCTAGCTACCCTCCATTGAAGCTCATTAACTATGCCTAAGAGTCTTGTGGAGCCAATCAGATCAGTCTGTTCTTGAAGAGAGACTCCGATCTGGCTTGACACAATAACGACAGAGTTGACGCGTTGTAGTCTGGATGGTAAACATGATGGCTGCAGTAGAGGAATCATGGTCGTTTAAACCACCTTTGTTATTGACAGTTTAAGACTTCGACTTCCCTGCCAAACAGTTGCCGGTTTTATGTTTTTTGAAGATATCAGTTGAGCATTTGAGCACACTGGTTATTCTCAAATACTGAACAATCGTTGGATTCCATTTGTTTTGTTGCTCTGAAAACATCACCTTGTTTGTTGCTCTGATTGGTTGGAGCTCTAACCAACTGTGTGTAGGGGCAGTTTGAAAAGGAACCTTTGGTGCCGCCTCCTGGACGAGGAGGCCCTACGGGTCGTTTTCAGACATGCAACAATATAGTTTTTGCTAACTTCAAAGTTGTGGTTAAATGATCAAGACAGAGCCTGTTTGAAAATTTCTTCTGACATTTTTTAAGTCTTTTTTTCTTTGTTTTCACCTACACCAAACCTTATTTATAACAGCAGAAATACAAAAGCATAAAACCAATTTTAAAAAACACATCATAAAGTAATGGTTGTAGACGCTTTTGCAAGAGGAGTCCATGGTCCATTCTGAGTTGTATTAAAGTTCAGTGTTCATTTACATGGTAGATGTTTTTGAATACGTTATTCAAGTTCAGACTTGGTGTACTTAGAATTTAGAAATTGGTGTTTTCATGTCTTTCCTTTTTTTTTTCCTGTCAGCCCATCTGTTTATTGCTACCTGTCAGGTTCTTGTGTACTTTCCGGTTGTGTAATTTTCAGTGGTGCTTGCTTTTGTCTTAATTCTGGATTACCTGCTCTCAAATTGCTTTGGTTTGTTTAATTAACAGACTTGTTTGATCACTCCTGTTGCCTTCATCTCCACGCTTGACAGTAACAAAAAAATAGAAAATTCAAGATGCTGCTGAACCACATAACAACAGGAAACAAGCAAACAAGCACAGAGGAAGCCATATTCAGGCAAACAATAATCTGGCACTGAATAAACAAAATCTTGGACTATAAACACTGAGGGAGGTAATGGACATCATGATGCAGGTATGACAATCAGAAACACAAACGGAAAGCAGAATTAAACATAATGCACAAAGGACACAGCAAAATCTAGGGAAACTCAAAAGAGAAGGTCACTGCTATATAACAAAACTCACAGACCACGTTAGTCTGCTGGTGAGACAATTTTAGTGCCATCCCACCATTAAAAGATTCATCTTCATCATGTTTGTACTTTTGGGTTTTTCATGTTGAATATCAACACATCATCAACATATTTGTTTGTGATGTTTTTGTTATTTTTTTGAGATAATAATAGTAATGCATTTTATTTGTACAGCGCTTTTAAAGAAAGTCAGACATTTTACAAGAGTACAACAAAAATTACAAAATCAGAATATAGAAATACATAACTTAAAAGAATCAAACAAAAGTCAGGACGTTAAATTACATACACAGGATATAACACAATAATCACAGGACAGGACAATAATCACACATTAAAAGCAATTCTAAAAAGGTGGTTTTTGAGGTGAGATTTGAATATGAGTAAGTCTGTACAGTCTTGGATGTGTTTGGGGAGAGAGTTCCAGAGGGTGGAAGCAGCTGTGGAAAAAGCTCTGTCTCCCCAGGTCCGGTACTTGGTCCTGGGTGCTGGAGATAGGAGGTTGGCATTGGAGGAGCGGAGTCTGCAGGCAGGAGTGTGACAATGGAGTAGGTCAGTGAGGTAGCAGGGAGCCTGGTTATGGAGGGCTTTGTGGGTGAGGAGGATGACTTTGAAGTGGATGCATTGAGGGACAGGGAGCCAGTGGAGGTTATGGAGCACTGGGGTGTTGTGGTCACAGGAGCAGGTGTGGGTGAGCAGATGAGCAGCAGAGTTTTGTATATGCTGGAGTTTATTGAGGACTTCGGATCATGAGCCATAGATGATGCTGTTGGAGTAATCAATGTAATGAAGGCATGGATGAGAGTTTCAGCAGCTGAGAAAGGGAGTGATGGGTGGAGATGGGCAATATTTTTCGGGTGAAAGAAGGCAGTCCTTGTGGTGTGCTTAATGTGGTGTTCAAAGGAGAGGTTGTTGTCAAAGATGACTCCAAGGTTGCAGATGTGGTTGGAGGGGGACAAGGTAGAGTTGTCGATGATGAGTCTGAAGTTGCGGGCAGTTTTGGGGAGGGATTTGGGTCCGATGATGATCACATCTGATTTGTCACAGTTGAGTTTGAGGACGTTTACTGTAAGTGCATCCATGATTTCATTTCCATGAGGCAGTTGGTCAGGGTGGAGTTAATGGAGATGTAGAGCTGGACGTCGTCGGCGTTGCAGTGAAGACGGAGACCATGCTGACGAATGATGTAACCACGGGGAAGCAGATAGGGAATGAAAAGTAGAGGATCAAGCACCGAACCCTTGGAGACGCCTTGTGACAGATGAGCAGTGGAAGAGGTGCAGTTATTGATGCTGATGAATTGTTGTCTGTTTGTGAGATATGACCTTAACCAGGAGAAGGCGGTACCAGTGATGTTGAGGTAAGATTCTAGGTGGGAGAGAAGAATGGTGTGGCTGATGGTGTCAAAAGCTGCAGTGAGGTTGAGGAGGAGGAGAAATCTGAGGTGGTCGAAGTCTGCAGAGAGGAGGAAGTCGTTGGTGTGCTGAGGAGGACTGTTTCAGTAGCGTGACATGAGGGGAAGCCAGATTGAAATGGTTCAAACAGACTATTGGAGGTGAGGTGGTTTCTTGAGTTGAGTGGCGACAGCACGTTCCAATATTTTAGACAGAAAGGGGAGGTTGGAAATGAACTGGAAGTTGCTCATGGCGTCTGGGTTTAGTCCAGGTTTTTGTTTTTTTGTTTTTTTTAGATGTCTTTATCCTCTTTGTGGTCAGTCGGACAGCTGCCACTGTAGAGTGAAAACATAATATTTAGAAAATCGGCTTTTTGGAAGTAGAAGACTTGATTTCCAAACTAATTTATAGGTTTCAGAAAAATGTTATGGTACATTATCAAGTGGCTACTTGACTTCAGTCAGATCTGCTGAATAAAAATAAAAACTGTCTTTCATTTCCAATGAAATGTGTTTATTCCATCAGTCTGCGGTGGTATGACATGAATGGAAGTGGGAGAAACAGTAAAGTATGCTGACAGAATAAACAAGCATTTTATTGCACATTGCTACAGCCTCCGACTGATCGGCTCTTGTTATAAAATAAACTATTGAGCCTGTTGAGTTCAGTAGTATGTATCGTTTTCATAAACCTCAGTATACTTCAGTTCAGTTCATTTCAAACTATATAAAACCACATGTTTATGGATAGTAAGGAGTGTGCTTTTTATTTTGTTGCAGCTGCATTGCAGTCTGTAGTGTCAAATGGTTAGTCATCATCACTTAGCACTTCTGGTGAACTTCTGAGCTGTGAATTGAAACCTGGCACAACATAATCAGCATAATTCTTAATAAACTGACTTTATGTGCTGTGAACAGACAATCAGAGAGTTCAGTGTTTCAGTTTTATTCAGTCAGTTAACTTTCATGGTGGTAAATAAATTAGAACAGTGGCCTCAATCATGCTGCATGACTGTTTATACAGTCTGTGTTTTTGTTTTACAGTTTCAGGGCTCATTTTGAGGATTTTGAACATGGTTAAGTGGCTAATCAGCACTGTGAATTGAGTTTCAACATACTGTTTGACTCCTTGCTGATACTAATATCAGAACTCAAATCAATGCTTGATTTGAATGAAACATTTTATTCTTTAAGAAAAAATGAACAGAAATCACTCAGTCTTCTTGGTTACTTTGTGTCTTTTTACTCAAAGGAGTTCGTGACAGCTTTAAAATTATCATCCATCAAAGCTCGCTATAATCACGTTATGAAATGTGCTTCGCTTTTCTGGCATAAATGTTAAAACCTGATCACCCCACTGGTGGCATTCAACCGTGCAGTTGTTTGCACCCAGTGAGTATATTTCTGTGTTGTGAAAGCTAAGACTGGTTCAGCACATGGCCACCACTCTGGTTAGTCAATAAAACGCAAATTAAATCAGTGGTGCAGACATAAGAAAAGTCTCTTATGTGTACATTGCTTTCTCTCGATGCTGATCATGCTGATCTGGGTTGTGGTGCTGCAGCCTCAGTCGATTTCCCCCCATGCGTCGATTCAGTGTTATTCAGTGTTATTTACATAACCTGTAAGTTCTCCCTGTGCTCAGGAAATGCAGAAACATCTGGCATTCATGGATGGCTGATTCCCACTTTTGCCAACAGCATCTTCCAGGTCATTCGCTATCCATTTGCTTGCTGGCTTTGTTTGCATTGTCGTGGTTCAGGTTTGGATCAACACAGTGCAGAGTTTCTGTTGCATGGTGTTTGGCATGAACTTGGAAGTGTCAGAACAGCAGTCCTGCATCATGAGAAGTTACTGTTTTAGAATGGATCTGTGTTGGGAGTCTTTAAAGTCATGGGACCAGTTAGACAATAAAAGCAGTTTAGCCAAGCCAACTTTATTTATAAAGCACTTTGAAAACAGCAACCACTGACCAAAGTGCTGAACATAAAATACACTTGCACAACGAAAACACAGATTCAAAAACAAACAAAAATCGCAACGATTGAAATGAAGAATAAAATGAATAGATTAAGATGATAAATAAAAAATAAAAGTAATTAAAAGAAATCAACATCTCAAGCTGGGTTAAAAGCCTGGCAGAAAAGGTGGGTCTTAAGAGATGATTTAAAAAATTAAATAATTTAAACTGCAGTCAGTCGCGTTTTTAACAACTACATGCTTTAACAGTACATCCTGTTTTTTAAAAAGATGGAGTTATCTTTTAGTAATCATTCCAAAACAACAAAAAAAAAAAAGTCAGTGTCACCCACAAGCAAGATTCCCAACAACTGAGGCAAAAACGGTATGAAATGATCTAGAAAACTTAATATGCACTGACACGCCTCATGTGTGAGTGATGCACTGATGTAAAACTCAGGGTTCGGTGTTAAAACAAAGAAATCAAATCTCAAAATGAATAGATTTAAAATTGCTGTAGCACTTCAGTTTGTTTATCCATTTTTCCGCAGAGGGGAAAAACACATCGTAATGATGAGGTTGCAGAGGTCGCTCACGAAGACAGCAGTTGCTTATTTGCTAAGTTACAGACTCTATTTGGGTAGCTTGGATGGATGATCACTTGTTCTCATCCAGCTAGTCCAGGTTTGTGTTCCCGCCTGTGAGCCTTTGCTAAAAGTCACCCCTCTTTCTCTCCTTTCCGTTTCCTGTCACTTTCCAGTTTCAATTCAAGACCACTACCTTTCATTTCATCTGTGGTCTAAGTCTGACCATAGGTCATTCACCCAGTGGTTCAGACTTACAGGACTGTGACATCACGGAGGCAGATGAGTGTAAACGTAAGCAGCTTCCCCATCTTTATCTCTGTATTATCTGAAATGGGATATCAGTAGTTTGAACCCAGAAGCAAAACGCAGGAGGATTTACATGTCATAACATGCTAAAAACATAAAATAGCCACAATGGCGAAAGTGTAGAGAAATATCCTTAATAGTTCTCAGTAAAGTGCAAAAAGCAGAAGAATGTCAGCAGCTCTCTAAGGGCAGACCTGGATGAAGAGCAGGGGCATAAGTAAAACTGATCTGAAAGCAAAAAAAAAAAATCTGAACAGGAAGCAATGGAAAGTACTGCCAAGAAAGTGATGATTAGGTGTGGAGGGGGTGAACCACAAGACAACTGGCAAAGCAGCACAGAGAGGTGAATCTGGGAGAGGATTTGTTTTTTTTTAAGTAAATAAAGTCCAAACCCAGATTATGTTCCAGCTGAATGTGCTGTTCTCGGATGTGGGCACCACAAAGCTGTGAAACAGATTCCAGTAGAGGCACATCCCGCTGAAAGTGACGGTTGAGATAACCATTCCCCCTAAAACAGGCAGTGTTGCTCAGTGGTGTAACAACATTATTAGAAAGAACGCTTTTCTACACTTCCTCTGTGATGTTTTTGACAAAAACATATCACATGCAGTACATTTTATTATTACTTAAGAAACATGAGTCAACCTTTGACATCAAGCACTCGTCTGACGTACTTGCTTAGACCCTGGCGAAGTGGAATGATCTCTGAGACGCTGTGTCTCTGGAGTGTCAGTGCAGCTTGATGAGGGCAGCACGATTTGGTTGTCTGAGCCTCGGTAATGAGACTGTCTGCAGGAATGAAGGAGCATCAGTAACAATAACAGTATAAGAAACTAAAAAGGTGCAATGTCTTTTGATTTAGATGTTTAGCTTGTCATTAAAATGAGAGATTTTAACTTTTTAGTTGCACTGAAATATCAGATTAAGAAGCCTCTCACTGGTTGCAACATCTCAAATGTGGATTTACTGCTTATCTTACAGTGTTAACAATTTTACATTTGGTCTAAAAATAGTTACTAGGAAGCAAATAAGGATTCTTACATGCTCACTAGATCCCCAGGAAGAAAAGAGTAGAAGGAAGAAAAGTAAAACGTGAAGGAGAAAATGAAGAGAGATGACAGGACATAATCTGAGAGAAAGATTAGTCTGTTTGAAATAAACAAATGTGAAAAATTAGAGGGAGGGACACACAGTGAGCGAGCTGGCAAACGTTGGATCCAGTCTTTGTTCTTTTGCATTTGCATGTGTAGACGACAGACACAAACATACTGTACGTCAAGCTGCCATAATTCATCATCATCCCACAGACAAACGAGACGGAGAGGCAGATCGCTGTTATCAGCACAGCACCAATAACAACTCAGTTAAGTCTGCCAGGTCACATCCAGACAGCATAGAACTCACCTTCCGCACACACAGGTTTAATCTAAATTTCACAAATGCAGCGACTTCTGCTGGTCTGTTGGCTTGTGCTACCATGTGACATAATACATTTATTTTACTGTAATATGGATTTGGATATTACTGGTGAAAACAAGAATCTAGTTCTACTGATGCATACTATTTAATTTGCATACTATAACATCCAGCTTTGCTTTGACATTTGGCCAGGGTGGCTGTGGGCGGATGTTTGCTCAGTCACGGCCCAGAGCCTTACTAAAGATAGATGAGAGATAGATACGTCAGAGTGAATTTGTGGGCTCCTCTTCTCACGCTGCGTATGACACGGTTAGCAGCTGAGGGGCTGTTGGTTTGCCATCCACCGTGTGTGTGCATGTGTGTGTGTGTGTGTGTGTGTGTGTGCAAGCCAGCTTCTTGGTCACACAGGGCATCTCTGTTGGGCATATTCTGTTTTTAACAATCCGTCCACACCCCTCAGAAAAAGAGAAGGGCGCAGGGACTGGATCTGTCCAAATACATTACAGTAGCCATTTGGAAGATGGTGAAAAGGAAAAGAGAAGGTGGGGGGGAAGGAAAGTGGGACACAACAACAAGCTGTGGGTTCTCACTCTGTGACATGCCAACTGTCCAAGAGGATCGCTGCCTTTGTAATCCCACATTCTTCAGCAGAATCACATTCTTCCAGGTAGTCACATTCTGTTGGCTTCACAAATTGAATGCATGTTCAGAAACAATCAACATGTCCACAATGATTGGCTCCTGATTTAAATATTTAATGATACACAAACTGCAATAAATATCTGATTAAACGACTAGATGATCAGGAGATTTTATTTTCCAACTGAAGATATCTGAAGGAAAATATCTGCTGAGGCGCGGTTCATCACTTCTGGTATTTTACAGACGTAACAGCTGGCAAGGAAACGATCATCAGATTCAAATGAGGAGGAATTTTGGTTAGGTCTAGCTAGGCGGCACAAGCTAATAATGATGTGCAAAAAGGCTCAAGACTAAGAATGCATTCATGAGAAGAAAAAAAAAATTAACATTCAAAAACGTTTGGATTTTTAATCCAGCCTGTAACAATGTCTGGAATAGTAATCCATCAAAGTTCAGCATTTTTAGAGTGTTCTTCTAACCTAGCCTACCCCTGCTGGTTTAGTCTTTAGATTTATTGAGTACTTCTCAAAAATGCACTCAGTTCCACCAATCTTAATC
Organism: Arrhamphus sclerolepis; assembly: GCA_037176975.1. Lineage (NCBI taxonomy): Eukaryota > Metazoa > Chordata > Actinopteri > Beloniformes > Hemiramphidae > Arrhamphus > Arrhamphus sclerolepis. The sequence continues at coordinate 13,610 of JBAMYA010064371.1, read as the reverse complement.
AAAAAACATTTATTATTATTAAATTTGTTTTCGAATTTAATTATTTATTTATTTATTCTTCGGAAAAGTCGTGAAGAGCATGCAGTCACGTCTCAGGCAACACTTGCGGTTGTGAATGCAAAACCATATAAGGTTAGAAGAGATTAAGAATAATTTATCACTTCAGCTGTTGTGGAAGCTTGAATGTGAGAAAAACAAAGGTTTTTCTTTTCTTTTTTTTTTTCCAACCGCTTCCATCTAACACTGTTATGATTCATACATATACAGCGTTTCTGGCCGAAGGCGTTTCAGGGTGATTGTGAGATGAAAACCCCGACATCTCACTTTTACAGTTCACTCTCAGGTGAATGGCAAATATCACAGGTGCACCGAGCCTCTCTCAGTAACTGTCCAGATATGTCTGGATGGAACAGCAATATGAAGTGACCAACGCTTGAATGATAGAATGTTGTTTATTTAACAGCATAATTATACCAGCAGTGTTATGTATCCGTTATCTGGACGGGGGTCTACGAATGAGAACATGACTGCATGTATGAAAACAACCAGACTCGGAACAGAGATGCCCAGCGGTATGTTTTGAATGTCACCATTTACAAAACTAATTACCTCATGGTTCTGCCCCTGCACTTATAATCCAGGTGTGAGAGAGCAGTGCTCCATTTAAGAGCAAAACATTTTTCCACCTTTTAAAGTGGTTGCTTACATTTTTCAAAACAACATCATTATTGTGATTATTAATATTATTATTTCAGAATACTCAACTTTTTCATGCCTTTTTTTTTGCAGACACGGAAGCAGAGAGGAATGCACTGAAAGAACACGTCTACCCCAAATTACGAGACTTCTGCAGGGAGAATTATGGGATTGAATTCCAGGTAAGTACTAAAATTCTAATGATTCTTATTTGTTTTACCTTATATGTGTTGTCTATGTGCCTACCCTTGCTTTAGCTTTTAAAGTTTACAGCAGAACAGAAATTTCTTCATTGCATCTTTATTATTTGAACAATAATGTTTGAAACTGGAGCAGAAAATGATATTCTGAACGCTGGAAGATATTCCTAATATTAGAGGAGCCTCATAATGGTATCAGTTCACATGAAGAGACCAGAGCAAAGTGAAGTGAAAAACAGTGAGTTCAGATCTTTAATACATTAAAAATGAATGAATACACTGACCTTACAGGGAGCAATCAGGCGGCAACATTCCAACTTTAGCTAAAATCCTACATGGAATTAACAAAAGTTGCAGTCTCTCCACTTGGCGCTGAGCTGGTTCTAAAAGCGAGTCAACCTGCTTTGACCCCGATGTTAAGTTGTTCAACTCAGCAGTAGAAATGAACACATATACAGCCTGGTTAAAAAACGATTTTAGTCTCCGCAGCTAGATTTCAGCCATGATGTCTAGCTGTCACATGTATGACATCAGGTAAAACTGTGTTAAGCAACAAATTTATTTATAATTGGGGACATAAACTTTTCATTGACATTCGGGCCAATGACTAACTGTCATCGCTTTTGCTGCTTAGCGCTTAGCACTATTTTGACTTCTGGGCTTAACTTTTTATTTCTAAATAAAGACCTAACACTGCATAGACATTTATATTTTAAAGAGAATAGGGTTCATTGTGCTTTTGAGTGTACCAATGGTTAGTTAACCTGGACCGGTCTTAGCTTAGCAGAAGGCACCTTGTGCTCACCTTTTGTCAGCTAAATGCAGCAGTAATTTCTGCTGTTGCCGCTGACACAAAATGAGAGGTTTCACTGTAAATGTTTGCCAGTAGCCCCTCTGGTATGGCTTGGCTGAACGAGCGTGAGGCTATGACTGATCAGGACCCTTCCAAGCAGAAGTCTGCTGGTACCTCCGGTCAATCAGCCCGCTACTCATGTTGCTGATGTGGGCAGGCCTTCTTGACTACAGTGGTTCTAACACTGCAAGCGGCCGCAAAAGTGACTTCAGTTCTGATAGTCCTCGTTTCAGCTATGTCCTCACTCGTTTCAGTGACAGACAGCATTTGTCAGAAATTTTAATCTTGTCATATTTCATCATGGTTGACGCATCTCACATTTACATGTCATGTTTTTGTGTTTCGATTTTGTAAAAATCAGCATGCCTTGAGTTTTTGGAGTAATGGAGATAAAGAGTATCCAACAGTATCAGATACTGGTATCATTAAAAGCGTAGTGTTACGCAGTGCTGTTCTGACTTCCATCATGTCTTACACAGCTTCTCGGTGGTGGGAGGGGCCACCAGAGGTGCGTGCAGAGGTCTTTTTCCCTTTCAGCTGACAGAAGGCCAGCAGAGATAAGGCTCTCATTGGTGAAGGCAGGCACACATGTAGTTATGGATAAGGCAGCGCGATGCTGGCTTTTTTCCTTCTTTTGTTATCGGAGAACTGCCCCCCCTCCCTCCCCGGTGTCCGCTGATCAAGATCATTTGCATTGCAAAGCTGTAAACGTGGAAAGATCGCAATCAGGCGTTTGTTTACCAAATCTGGTCCAGCCCTCAAGTCATAAGAAGGATTTTGCCATGGATCACCTCTGGAAGTATTCACAGAGATTTGGACCTGGTGAGAGGTCACCTCAGAGTTGTTTTCAGTAAAACTCTAGTTAGCAGGTTGTCTGTGGAGTTAATTTTCTTTTCACGCTAAGGTTATTTGGATCGCAAACAGCTCCAGGCACATACCAGGTTTTGTAACAGGACTGTGTGATTAAGATATTTCCTCTGTTCCATGGCTGGGTGCAGAATCGTGTTCTTGCATCCTTTTACATGAACAATCAAGCAAGAACACAAATGAAAGCATTTGAAGTGAACGATTTATATCCACTTCTCTTATTTTAATCAGGCTGATCGAGGTATATTTTGTTTCTTTTTTTGTTTATTATAAGCTAGGATGGAGATAGAACACCTAAATGAAAAATATTACAGTGTTTTGGGGTGTTTTCCACGCTATCTTTAATTTCATTATGTGCAATAACTGCATCTCATCATGTGCAAGTTTCTTGTGAGGCACGGCAACAAATATGACACAAATGAGAAATGACACAAATATGCGTGTGATAGAGAAGTGCAAGAAAGCAGAAGTCAGGCAGCGACGTTTCAGCTCCGCAGCCACGTGTCTGTCTGGTGATTCAGCTCACTGTGCTGAAACATGAGCTGAAATGATTATGCAGAAGGCCTGGAAGTTAATAACGTGACTCACTTACACTGCTCTCCATCCTCTTCCTCCTCTACACAGACCCACCCATCTCCATCCTCACCCACACCATGTGAGACTCGGCTCCTTGGCGAGCGTTGCCCCTCACTGGAGCTTCGTAACGATTTGTGTTCACCTTATGAATCATTTCCCATGTGAAACATCGAAACATATTCACGTACAGTACTGATTCCCTTGCAGGCTAACTGATTTTTTTTTTTTCTTTGATTTGTAATTTTGTGACTCCACCTCTTCTTTTCATATGCACACGCAGGCACGTTCCATTTGTCACACACACAACCGCTGGCACACATATGCCAAGCTGCAGAAAGCCAATTCTCCTCGGCCTCTCATCATTTGACTCAGTTTCCATCCAGAGTGTTTCCTTAACAGGCTGGAGAAAGATTGCAGGAAATGGAGCGGGGGGAATAGGGCGCCAAAATCCGGCCTAGGGGCCAAGGGCTGCGTCCTCATTCAGTCACTGCACAGCACCAACAGGGGGATCAGGCTCTGTGATCCAATTTCACCATCTTTATTCATCTGTTACGTGTTCTTTCTATGTTTTTAATCAGTAATTTGCCTGCTCCCTTTTTAAAGGAATAATACAGGAAAGTTACACTAAGACACGGAGTGAGAACGAAGGAGAAGGATTGGGGTCAGATGGGGTGTCTGCACCTCCATAGATACACTGGATTGCCGCTGCTTTGGCATAATTTGATATGGCTTCAAGCAGTGGAAACAAAATTTTCAGCCTCCAATCATATGATGTTATGGGTCAGATATTGATCGCTGGATTTTCTAGTTGTGGTCCAGTCTTTATCCAAACAAATACTGTTTTTGTTTTGTTTTTGTTTTTTTATGAACCTCGGAGCAAGAGTTTGTTATCAACCCAAAATACAGTCTCAATATAAGAGATTATATTTAACCTAATTAGAGTCCAATCATATTCCCACCAGTGGAGATGATAGTTAGAGACAGGGTGTGTTATAATCATCTCCGGAGAAAAGAGTGTTTTTAACACAACACAGATACTGTGAGCTGTTATTTGCGGGCTAAATTACATGCATTACTGCTTGTTTCAAACCCCTGCTTCTTGTTAGCTGGTCACACATTGTGTTTTCTGTCTCTTTGATCTTGTTTAGGTCGACTGCGTTTTGGATAGGGTCTTAATATGCTTTGGCTTAGAAACAAACAAGGCAGTATCTTTCAATATCATTTATGCATGCATTATTGCATGATTTTTTTTTTTTTGACAAATCATGTTGGATTCAGTCCAAAACTGTGTACCAGTGTAGACCTCCTATGTGTACAAGTAAAGTCAGCTGACCCTACTTCATGTGAAAAAGTTTTAGCAATCAGAATATCATAGCTTATCATTTAATCCTTTTATGTCTTATAACTGGGAAAATACAACCTCAGAAGAAAAAACACAATGTTGCTTTATGTCACAGACATTTGTTTCAGCACACATCTCTTAAACTTCCACCACAACATTTCAGTCTGGTTTAGGTTTGCACTTTGACTGGTGCACTGAAAATGTTTTCATTCTTTTCTTTTTTTATCTTTTTCAGTCAGTCTGATGTGTTTGGGATCACTTTTCTCAGTTCTAGCCGCCATGCATGGTAGATTCAGTGACTGCAAGGTGACCAGGTCATATTTCTGCAAAATAAACCCAAAACATCATCCTTCCACCACCATCCTTGACAGATGAAAGGAGGTTTGTGCTGACATGCTGGATTTGCTTTTCAACAAATGGGGTACTGTTTTTTCCAGCAAAATATCGCTTAGGGCTTGTCTATCCAAAGAATATTGCTCCAGAAGTCTTGTTTTAGATATTTCTGGTTGGCAAAAATAAGCTGTGCTACCATGATCTGTTTAGTCAAAAAAAAAAGCTCTCTCCTGGCGACACTAGGCTACAAGCCATTCTTGTTCAAACTTTAATGACTATACTGCCATGAACATGCTCAGTGAGGCTTGTACAGTCCAAGATGTACCTCTTGAGGGTTTTTTTCAGCTATTTTCTGAGCACTGCACAGTCTGATCTTCAGTTTAACTTGCTGGGACGTGTCCTGAAAATAACTAGTTACATTTCCATTCCTTGAAATTGTTCATATTGGAATTGCAAATAGAAAATAAACCCAGTGAAAACAGGTCAATTTCATACACACAAAAAAAAACCTCTTGATATATTACAAACAAAAAAAAGTTTTTAAGTTTACATGATGTGTTTTTTTTCTTTGGGGGTTCAAAAAAAAGGAATATCCTTGTTGACATCAACAGGGCACATATTAAAGCCACGTTTCATAGCAACAGGTGACATAGAAAAAGCTTTTCCTTAGGAATGGACTGCCTTGGGGACGATGTAGCAGACACAACTAAATGTGTCATCAAAAGTTGTGCAAGGCATCATGAAATTGTAAATCCACAGCCTCGTCTTCAATCATGGACAGTGTCTTCCTAGAAACCAGTCAGACATGAATTATTCCACAAACAAGTAGCTCATTTTGAAGCTGTTGGCAGCCGGTTTGAAGTGCGTTTTCTAGTAATGATAAGACAGTTAGTGGCTGCAGTAATAGAAATGAACCTGCCAGAATGAAAGAGGTCCTGATTGTCCATTGTGGTTATTTAGGGAGGGACTTATTATCAGACGAGAAAACACAACTTTGTCGCAGAACATGACTTTCAAAGAAACACAGTTGTTTCACTGTTGAGTTTTATTGACGTTTCGATATATATATAAAAAGGTTTTGCTCCACGGCTGTAATGGAAACTTGGATACTGTCTTTAATGTTTCCCACTGGTGAATAGTTTGGAAATGACTTCAAAGGTCATTCATGAAGAGTTAAAAACAATCCTCCTTGGTAGTGTGAAGGCTGCAGTCCAGAAAACTTCCAAATCTTTGGCTTTTATAAAGGTGGTCACTTTTTCAAATGATCTATCTTCTCAATTCTTATGGAAGCAGAAATCAAGTGCTTAGTTTTTCCACACATCACTACTGCATATCCACCTTGTTTTTGTTAGTAAATTAATTTCCTATATATTGTTTACAAACATATATATATATCTAAGACCCAGTCCTAGATGTCTCTTCGCCTCTACAACTAGTTTTTTGTAGTGGCCCTAATATTTTGGGTCTCTTTTGGGTCTGCTCACCATCCTGGACTACGGGGGCTAGCTAGGTTTCAGGGCTACTGGGGGGAACTAGAACATGACTTCAGGGGTAGTTACAACAGTAGACAAAACATGTTTCATAAAACTTTTCAAATTGTAGCATTATTTCATGGACTCATAAGCAAGATTTCTCTGACATGTTATGGACCGACTCCTCCTGGACACAAATTTGTCCATAGATTTGCTCTTTTTTTTTTTCTTTTTTTTTCCCCTAGTGCAGTTGTACTTTTCCCATCTAGTACCGTTAAGAAACTAAAACTAAAAATCCATCAACGCATCTCACATTTGTCAGACCCATAAATCATCATCCTACAATACAGTCACCTCCTCCCACAGACAAGAGTTAAACTGGATTTCGAAGCGGTTGTGTTAATAACATGGTCAGATCACAATGTGGTAGCCAAACTTACTGCCTGTCACATTCTGAACACACACTCACACACACACATACTTAAAGACAATGGGAAAAAGAAATACCATTGCAAATCTGTCCAATGGCTGTCACTGTGATGGTTTTTAAAGTTTACAGCACAGGCGGAGCAATGATGATTGGTGAAATGACATGTGACTCTGTTTAAAACAAAGCATATTTATGTATCCTTTTATGCTTTGACTTAAAAAGGTGGGGAGTGCCTGTCAGTCTGACTTCATAAAAGAAGCAGTTCTCTCAGAAGGAATATGTCACCCACTTAAAAATATAAAAGCTGATGATTTTGTTTTTCTCCTCGAGTGTTTTAGTAAAGAATTTATTTATTTATTTATTTATTTTAAGAAATGGTTATCCTTGTGCTTATACATTAGAGAATAGCGTTTCTGTCTGCACAAATTATCCAGGAGATAGCTTTGCTTTTTTTTTTCTTTCTGTGTCCTCACACTGGAGCTGAAAAAAAGACCAAACTGAAAAACAGAATCAGATTTACTTTTCCACTTCCCCATCTGTTTACCTGGATGTCATATTTTTTTCATTTTGCCTCTCATCGTTCTTTCAGTCTTTCGGTCTGTTGCTTTTTCTGGTTGGCAGCAGAACACCGGAGATGGTCTCTACAGAAATATACCAGCTGCCTGCTCATGGATGACTTTGATATCAGCAAAGATAATCAGATTTTGAATATAAAACACATCTTCAACACACAGCTTCATATAACTGTATTTATAGGTAACCCACAGGAGAAACAGACCATAATTAGAGATATCTGATTTTTCTGCAACATTGGTATTTGGAATGGAAAAAACAGCCCTATTGCCCAAACCCAAAAGAAAAGACGTTGGTCTAATTTTTGAGATATTTCAACTTAGTTTTAAGTATCTTAGTGAAAATATTATAGCATTAGTGCCTACATTGGATTCCAAATGCCTGCCAGTTACACCTACACTTACTCTCCTACACTGCTTCCCCTCAAGCGTGTTGGGATTACTTCAGCCTTCCACGCAGCAGCCAATCTGATTCTCAGACACCTTCTCTGCACTAAAGCCCGCACTTAACTTGCTGGCTAGAAAAGAGTGATGTTCCTCAAATGAAACACTGGCGGCAATGTTTCTCTGAGGAGAGAAATGAATGAAGTCAGAGCACACTGTTTGTTTACACCACTTGCAGAGTATATGCTGTCAGCTTTGTGGTTGGTTAAAAAGGCAAAAGAGCCTGTAGGCCCCGAGATATACAGATTCTGAAACGCTTTCATTCATCCGAAAGTGCTCAGGTTTTCCTCATGAGAATGTGGATTCTCTCATTGCAGATGTTGGCCCTGATTCGTTGTAACATTTGCCAGGTTTCCAAATTATAACAATTGACTTTCTACCTGTAATATGAGCTGCAGGTGGACAGTTTTAAGATGATGCACTTCATTAAAGTTGAAGTTTGTCCTTTAAGCCTCTCTGAGAATAATAGGTTGAGTATGTGTTAATACAAGTAAAGGGAATGTTTAAGATTTGTGATTTCCCTCCAAAAAAATGATTAAATATTCTAATTCACTGTTGTGTCACAGGCTTTCTGGCTTAAACTTCTTTATTTATATCACTGTTCAATGGAGTTTTTTTTCTGAGTTCCCAACCAAGGGGCAACCATTCTGGATTGAAGCCGTTTCAGGAAGTACGTTTTGTTGCAGTTCTTCCACTAACCACTAGGTGCTGTCTCTAAAACAGAGCAAATCCCCTTTGACTCCCATGTTAAAATAACCAAATTTGCAGCAGAATTAAAAGTATTTACAGCCTTTTGCAAAAATCGGTTTTGGTCTCGATAGTTAGATGTTATATCCATGACAACTGTACAGAGGATGAATTTTTTTGTACCACATCAGATAAAGTTTCAAAAAAAAAACATAAGACTTACTAGTTCCATCCATCCATCCATTATCTATACCCACTATTTCCAGTGCAGGGTCACGGGGGTCTGCTGGAGCCTATCCCAGCTCACTTCAGGTGAAAGGCAGGGGTACACCCTGGACAGGTCGCCAGTCCATCGCAGGGCTCAAAAGACAAACAATGTTTTTGTTTTCTCTCTCTCTTTTTTTTTTTTTTTGCATGTGACCATGTTCTCTCTAATTATATTTTATGTTCATTTTATTTTATGTTCACAGTTGAACTGTTGTGGTCCAAATGGTATGGTTCAAGAAACAGCTGCCAAAGACACCTGTCCACGTGGAGAGCCGCTTGAGGAGTTCATTATCAAGGTACACAAACCCTGTCACGGTTTTAGGGGTTGCGAAGACCCACATGCAGAAGAGAAGGCAGGAGTAATCCACAAGTAGTTCTTTTGTTTCCAGACTGGAAAAAGAAAAGAAAAGGAAAGGAAAAAAAGACTGCAATGACACAGGCAACAAACAGTACAGACCAGCAAAGACACAGTGAAAGACAACACGATAGTTAGGAGCAGGAGCTGACTGGCACAGGTGCAAACAATCAGGGAGACGAGGATCAGAAACGTCAAATAGAATATAACAACAAAAAGACAGAACTTTAAAATAAAGCAGGAAGTCAAGACAAAAGAAACAACAGGTTAAAGGGGCTTCAGGATAAAACACTCCCCCATCCCAAGAGCTGTACCCAAACAATAAACCACCAAACACCAAACAAAATTGAAATCATGACAAACTCTGCAGGACTTTGTAGATTAAATGTAAACACAACCAACAACCGAAGTCATTAAAGAAAAGAAATCTTTTTCGTCCAAAATGGTCCAAATGACCTCAGTAAGACATGTCAGACACGCTTCATCCCTCTGACAGTTTTCTGTAATGAACTGTTACAATGGTCTGATTTGATGAGTTTATCTGTGGTCTTTCCTTCATATTAATATATCCGTCCTCCTTGCAGTGTTACCATGACAACAGTGGTTTATTGCTCTCAGGCTGTTATTTACAACATTTGCGCCATATGACATCATTTTCAGCATAGTCTGAAAAAAGCTAAATGATTCCTGTTCATTTGTTGCAGAGCTGTCCTGATGCCATTGATGAGGTGTTTGATTCCAAGTTACACATCATCGGGGGAGTGGGCATCACCATTGGAGTAGTTATGGTGAGTGTAAGATTAGTTTACAACCAGATCTCATCTAATTTAAGTTTCTGCTGTCCTGAGGGGCGGAAAGTACAAGCTAGCTCAAGAAAAAGTAATCTCTGCCTCTCTTACAGGTGTTTGGGATGATCTTTAGCATGCTCCTGTGCTGTGCCATCAGGAAGTCTCGGGAAGTGGTGTGATTACGCCTGAAGTCCTTGTTAAAGTTGCATGATGTCATTCCCAGAGTCAAATGACTTCCCACTGCCAATAGAATCACTGCTTGTTTGAGGGGAGGAGGGAAATAACGTAATCTCAGCTGTGTGCAGATATTTGACTATACTTCAGTATAATACATAAATTCTAACATAGATGTGATGTGGTTTTTAAACCCGACTATACAATGGGTATCATCTGTGATTCACTGGAAGAGTAGAACAAAAATGTTTCATTTTGTGGTAATTTGACTGAAATCAATGTCTGTGACTAGCTAATTATCTAAACAAAAGAACACACTATTGTATACTGATCATATTTCTATTGGAGTCATGCTGGGTTTCCCACTCGCAGAAGCACACAGTCTGAATCTGAGGCCAAAAACAGCAAGCACCACCACTTCAGCGCAACACAGCAGTGGCCAGTGATTCTTTTTTCTCACAAAAAGGCAAATCATTGTGGCAAGTAGCCAAATGAATACCAAGCTATTAACTACAAAATTACAGTGGTTTTACCCAGCTTGGTGTTAAGAGTAGCATCTTGGTTTCTTTCCTTTCAATTCCTTTAACCTAATTTCCCCATGTTTGCAACGCCTTTTGATTTTGACATTTAAAAAAATGTATTTCTTTTCTATTTGTAAGATTTTTAATGTTTGGTGTACATGAGGTTTGATTATATATTTTGTATTATCCTCTTCATTTGACATTGTAGGTTGATTTATGCACTGTTTCACAAAGTTAACAAGAGCCAAATAAATTCAAGTGTAATAAACTGAGTTTGAGGCATTTGGAATGTGGTCTGGAATCATGTACAAGCATTTTAAACTGTCAAACAGGCTGTTTAATTGTTGTTTATAGCTTGGCCTGGTCTGAGATCACTGATATTCATTAACAAGGTATCAAAAAAGAGCTGACGTACTGTGGTGAACGTTTTCTGTCTGCCTTCATCTCATCAGTTGGTTGTTTCTACACCTTTATTTTAGCTCTGACAGTCTACACGTCCTTGTTGAAGCACCCCTTACACTTTTTCACCATTTGTTTTTCAGTTATATTCGTTAGCCTAGCTTAACTTTATTGATCATGGTTTCTCCCTCTGTCTCTCCAGCTCTCTCCTGCTCCGTGTCACATGTTCAATTATTCATCTGCCTCCTTTAATAGCTGTGGTGTTTGTGTTAGATGTAGCGTCTTTATTTCCCTGGAGGTGTGGCTTAGTGATCTGAAAGCGTGGCTCTGCATTGAAACTACAACAGTAGCGCTTGTAGCTAGCCAGGCCCTGCTAACCGGACTGCTCTGAAGCAAGGGCTAGGTCTTCCCATGCAGACGGGAAGCCAGGATGTTTGCGTGACTGTCTGCAGAGGTCCATGGTGCACCAACCACCACCGCTCCACATTAACCACAGATTCTCCCCATCAGCAACACACAAACTGAGAGGACCTCCATTTTTAGAAATGTGAAGATCTCAACGACCATAGTCAGGCGTATCCCTGGGTCCAGAGCGGACGAAAGAATCAAATTTGAGACTGCTGGTGAAAGCTAAATGTAAATTTAGTAACGTTATAATCCGTGGCAGCAGTAAAGACATCTATAGGAGGTCACTAAAATTAATACAGAGTCGGTGTGTAATTAAGCAAAATCAGTGTTGGACTTTTCTCTGGACCCCTACCTTATGTGACCAATGATGACACATAGAGCCGTACAATAGTTGCTGATAGTTGTTAGTTGTTGGTTGTCACGCTGGTGTCCAGCTAATGATGTGGGCCCAGTAAATAACTGGGACACTTTGGATTGAGCTGCTCTTTTATCCAGTAATCTGATCAAGTTTATTGATAATCCTAAACTGACAATCCAGAGTCCAGGATAGGGGGCAGAGTTGTGATCCTAAACTCTTCTCTGTGCTTCAGTTAGATCAGCCACCCGACCACTCCTCCATTAGTACTGTGTCTGCCCTGGACCATCCAAATCAGTAAGACCATACAAATTTTAAAAATCTAAATCTAATTATGGAAAAGACACGACTTCCTCCAATTTAATTCCAATTAAAATCACTTAACTGACTGGCGACAGAAATATGGTGATCAAATGTGGATTGTTAACAGATCTCTTTCCTCTGAAGCTCTTTTGGTAAAAGATTTGATCATTGAGTGATCACCAATTTGATCTTGGAACTTGGCAGAAACTTGGCTGCAGCAAGAAGATGATATTTGTCCAAATGAATTGGCTCCACCCACTCATGCTTATTGTCATAATCCTAGAAGCACAGGCCAAGGGGGCTGGAGAAGGTGCAGTTTATAATTCTATTTTATCATTCCATTTTAGGCCAAAACATAGTTATAATTCATTTGAAAACCTGGTAAGTTTATTTATGACAGGCTCCAAGTCACAAGCACTAATTCTCCTGGCTATTGTGTACCATCCTCCTGGTCCTTCAGAATTTCCCTCTAATTTCTCAGACTTAATTCCAGATCTAGTTCTCCAAGCAGATAAGGTCATCATAGTTGGTGATTTTCAAAATTCATGTGGAGTGACAGCCTTCATTCTAGTTTTATTGCTCTAGATGACTCAGTTGGATTCAGTCAGCATCTGGAGGGACCCACTCACCTCTGCAGCCATACACTGGACTTGGTTCTAACTTATGAAATTGAAGTCAAGTACTTAACAATCTTCCCCCAAAACCCAGTTCTATCTGACCATTTTTTTAATCTCATTCCAGTTTATATGTAACAATCTCATATGCAATAATAAAAGATAAATTAGAGTAGAGACCTTTCTGACAGTGCTGTCATTAAGTTCAAGGAGAAAATTCCTGCTCTGCTTGGACACTTGCCACCTATTCATGCTGCTATGATCCTTTATGCATTGATAGTCTTGCATTTCATTCATTTAATAGAAATTTTCTGGATGCCCTGCAGATGTTATACAATACCCTCTAAGTACAAGTAAGTTTTTATTAACTATGATCTCACTTATAGTTGTGCGACTGTCACTTGCAGCACATAGAAGTGGGTCCTATATAAATTATGCATGTTTGTGGTGTTGTATTATGTTGTTTATTTATTTTTGTACTTGAACTGCGTGGGGATCTGCACCACATGCGTCCACAAACACCCAAATCGACTGCGAATGAGAAGTGGGGCTAGGACACCTGTGGCAGACTATAAAGGAGCTGCCTGGGAGGAAACAGTCAGGGGCTGGAGGTGCTGATGTCACAAAGCTGGGACCCTCAGACTGACCCAAAACCATCGGATGGCAGGAAAAAAAAAAGATCACCACCTGCTGGAGTGGATGCTGCTGGGCCAGGGCTGGAGCCTCTGCCTGATTTTGTGAGTATTGGTGGTTATCTATGTCTACTGTTAGGTTGAAATTTTCTTGCTTTTCAGGCCCACAATTGTAGTGCATGTTTGTTGTCATTTTCTATAGATCTATATTGAACGATTAGTAATATTATTGGTATTAATTATACATTAATATATAATATATATATTAATGTATAATTAATATTATGGTGTGAATGACATGGACAATAAAATACTTAGGTTA
>JBAMYA010064337.1:0-27031 GCA_037176975.1 Arrhamphus sclerolepis | reverse complement strand
ATCTGACAAATATAATCCAAAGATAAAGTCAGTGCTGGTAGCTGCCAGGGTTTCTGGTCTGGTCTGTCTTCTGACTGGTTTCAGCTCAAAAACCTTGAGGAAGTAGTGCAATTTAGAGAAGCACACATCCTTAATTTATTCTTATGTGTGTAGAAAAAAAAGGAAAAGCAAGAATGAGCCAACACTCAGACCTTCAGTTGGTTCTTGGTTCTTCTTTCAATTTTATTATCAAACCATTCACGTGTAAAATATATGCTTCTTAAAAAAGTCAGGTTTCATCAAAGTGCATGACCCCACATGAACAATTGAGATTATCAGGCTGTAGAAAAACTGATAAGTTTCCTTTTTTACATTTGCATTATTAAGAAATAAAACTGTTTTAAAACAGATTGTTATTGTTCTTGAATTTAGACTGTGATCCCCCCCCCTGTTTGCTTTTTACAGTAATTCCATAATATCCCTGGCCACTTCTTCCAGCTCACAAGGCGTTCCCATGCCAGCTGAGAGACATAGTCCCTCCAGTGTGTCCTGGGTCTCCCCCGGGGTCTCCTCCTAGTTGGACGTGCCTGGAACACCTGACCAGGGAGGTGTCCAAGAGGCATCCTAACTAGATGCCTGACTCACCTCATCTGGCTCCTGTGGAGGAGCAGCGGTTCGACTCTGAGCCCCTCCTGGATGACTGAGCTTCTCACCCTGTCTTTAAGGGAGATCACCCTGCAGAGGAAGCTCATTTCAGCCACTTGTACTCACCACCCACAGCTGGTGACCATAGGTGAAGGTAGGAATGTAGATTGGTAAATCGAGAGCTTCGTTTTCTGACTCAATTCCTTCTTCACTATGATGGATCAGCACAGCGTCCACATCTCTGCACACACTGCCCTGATCTGTCTATCAGCCTCCCGTTCCATCCTTCCCTCACTTGTGAACAAGACCCTGAGGTACTTGAACTCCTCCACTTGGGGCAGGTCCTCATCCCCAACCCAGTGAGGACACTCCACCCTTTTCCAGCTGAGGACCATGGTCTCGAATTTGGAGGTGCTGATTCTCATCCCAGCTGCTTCACACTTGACTGCGAATCATTCCAGTGAGAACTGGAAATCCAGACTTGATGAAGCCGACAGAACCACATCATCTGCAAAAAGCAGAGACCCGATTCTGAGGTCACCAACTTGGATCCCCTCAACACCTCAGCTGCGTCTAGAAATTCTGTCCATAAAAATAATGAACAGAATTGGTGACAAAGGGCAGCCTGGGCAGAGTCCAATTCTCACCGTAAATGATTTCAACTTACTGCCGGCAATACGGACCAGACTCTGGCACTGGGAATACAGAGACCAGGCAGCCTGTACAAGGGAGTCCGGCACCCCATATTCCCAAAGCACGCCCCCACAGGAGTCCGCGGGGGACAGGGTTGAAAGCCTTTTCCAAATCCACAAAACACATGTACACTGGTTGGGCAAACTCTCATGGTTTCTCCAAGACTCCAAAGAGGGTGTAGAGCTGGTCCACAGTTCCACAACCGGGACGAAAACCACACTGCTCCTCCTCAATCCGAGATTCAACTATCCGACGGACCCTCCTCTCCAGGAACCCTGAATAGACCTTCCCAGGGAGGCTGAGGAGAGGAGGACCACCACCCCAGTCTGCCAGTCCAGGAGTACTGTTCCCGACGTCCACACAATGCTGCAGAAGTGTGTCAACCAAGACAGCTCAACACCGTCCAAAGCCTTGAGGAACTGCGGACGAATCTCATCCACCCCCGAGGCCCTGCCAGTGTGCAGCTTCTTAACTACCTCCGTGACCTCAGTCCCAGATAGGAGAGCCCACCACTGAGTCCCCAGACTCTGCTTCCTCATCAGAAGACATCTTGCAGGGATTGAGGAGGTCTTCAAAGTATTCCTTCCACCAATCCACAATGTCCCAAGTCAAGGTCAGCACTTCCCCACCCCCACTGTACACAGTGTTGATGCAACACTGCTTTCCCCTCCTGAGAAGTCATTCTCCATGGCTTCTCCAAACTCCTCCCATGCTTGACTTTTTGCCTCAGCAACCGCTGAAGCCGCACTCCGCTTGGCCTGTCGATACTTGTCAGCAACAACAACAACTTAAATGCATTATGGGTGTCAGTTGATTTTTTTAACTACAGTTGCCTTACGTGACTCATCTTAGTAACTTAACACAACTCATTTCACAATGCTAAATTACTGGCAATAGAATATGACCAACTTAGCATCAATGTAAAGCCAAACAAAAACATATAACACGCTCATTAATTCATTTTTTTTTCTTTTATAGGTCAAGCCTTTCAGGGTTTTTTTTTATTATTCTTGTAGATTTCCTTATTGCAGTCTCACCTGGAGTGAGTGAATGGGTTTGACTTTCAGTGTATGTGTCTGTGCTGCAGCTTTCAGTAGATGTTGAGTTAGACTCAGTCTGTGATTCACTGAGCTCTTCATCTGTAACAGTCCCTGGGGTCTTCAGTAGACTGCACCGATTCCATCTGATGATTTGTCCTTCTTTGTTTCTCACTGTGTAGGACTGTAGAGCAACCTCTTTAAGAACAGTGGCCCTCGTCATTCATCCTTCAGGACTTTCAGCCCTGACTGGATCATTCCTGGATAGTGGTGGAAGCTGCTTAGCTGCTCTGTCATAGAAAGTCTTTTGCATCATTTTCTGCTGTTTCAGCTTTAGTTCCAGCTTAGGATGTTTCTTTTGCTTTAAACAGCTTGGAAGCGTTGTTCAGAGCCTTCTTTTCATCATTAACTCACCAGGTGATAAACCACACTCCAGGGGTGATGCTCTGTAACTGAGTAGAGCAAGGTAAGGATCTGAGTCACTATCAGAAGTTTTCTTTAGAAGCTGCTTGAGAATGTGAACTCCTTTCTCCGCTTTTCCATTGGACTGTGCATACAGTGGACTGGAAGTGACATGCTTGAAATCATAAACCTTTGCAAAGTCTTGCCACTCTTTGCTGTTGAAGCATGGCCCATTGTCACTCATCACACTATTTGTGCATATCTTCATTCAGTCTCTGTCATGGATCTAGATGTGTATGCCACTGGTTTCCAATGTTCGCCTCCAGCTTGTAGCAGCACGTCACCAATTCCATCCTTTGATGCATCTGTGGACACTTCAATGTTTTCAGTTGGGTCAAAGAATGTCAGCACAGGTGCAGCGGCCAGTGCACCGTTGAGCTTTTGCCACTCACGTTCATGGTTGGCTGTCCACTGAAAATTGTTGTCTTTGTGTAGGAGCTCACGAATGTAAGTTGTCTTTGCTGAGAGGTTGGGTATGAATTTCCCAATGAAGTTCACCATTCCCATGATGCATAGAACACCTGCTTTGTCTGTAGGTTTAGGCATGTTTAGTATAGCACTAATCTTTTCTTCGTCTGGCTGTATGCCCTGAGCTGAAAGCTTGTCTCCAAGGAAAATAATTTCCTGAGCTGCAAACTGACATTTGTTTTTGTTGAACTTCAGCACATTCTTTTGCTTTTGCTCCAGGACACTTGTCAGTCTCTGATTGTGCTCCCATAGTGATCCCATATGATGATATAATCTACATAGGCTCTCACTCCAACCAACCCTTCAATTATGTGTTCCATAGCCCTATGGAATATTTCTGAGGCTGATATAATTCCGAAGGGTAACCTCTGAAAACAGTATCGGCCAAAAGGTGCATTAAAGGTGCAGTATTTGGTACTGCTCTCATCCAGTCTAAGTTGCCAAAAACCTTGTGACGCATCAAGCTTTGAGAAATATCTGGCACCTGCCATGTCACTGGTGGTCTCCTCTCGCTTGGGTATTTGATAGTGTTCACGCTTGATATTTTCATTGAGATCTTTTGGATCCATACATATTCTTAACTCTCCATTCTTTTTCTTGACACAGACCATGGAGTTGACCCAATCTGTGGGTTCTTCTATCTTTTCTATCACACCCAGTGCTGTCATCCGTTCCAGTTCCTTCTTTAGACTGTCTCGTAATGCCAATGGAACTCTTCTTGCAGCATGTACAATCGGCTGTGCATTATCTTTTAGCTGAATTTTGTATGTGAATGGCAGGACACCAAAACCTCTGAAGACGTGTGAAAAGTTCTGTACAATCGAGTCCACAGAGTCAATTGAGTCAGTCATACTAGTGTTGATTTTATACACTCTTTTCACAAGCTGCAAATTTTCACAGGCTTTATCTCCAAGCAGTGAATTGAGTCCTTTGGGAACGACTGAAAAAAGTAGGTATTGCACTTTATCTTTCACTGTGACTTTAAGCTTGCATGTGCCCAAACACTCAATGCTCTGTTCATTGTAGTCTTTCAGTGCAAGTGTTTTTCTTTGTATTTTTGGTTTTTCTCTCATTGCTTTCACGTCAGACATACCAATTAAGTTTGCTTTTGCACCAGTGTCCAACTTTAGTGTAATTATAGTCCCATGTATTTGCAATGGTGCTATCCATTCGTCTGCTTTAACAGCATCTATCTGATCTTTTGGTTCATCTTCACAGTTCACCATGCAAACAAAGAATGCGTCGCTTAAATCCGTATCCGTGTCTTCCATGACACTGACTAATTTTCCTTTCTGTTTCTTTTAGAAAAACACTGCTTAGCAAAATGGTTCTTCCCCTGGCAGTTATTGCATTGTTTACCAAAGGCTGGACACTCTCTTGGTTTGTGCTGCATACCACATCATTTGCAATGGAATGGGCTATTTTTTTGTCCACTTTGTATGCCCTGACGAGCATTGCACAGCTTAGAGATGGTGCCAACATCCGCCATTTCTTTCACATTCACGCTACTAGTTGTTGCTTCGCTAAACGTCTTCACATGCTTTTGGGACAGCTCACTTGCATAGCAGATCTTGATTGCCCCTTCTAGCGTCATTTCCATTTCTCTGAGCAGTCTTTTCCTGATTTTTTTGTCCTCAATGCCGAACACGAGAGTGTCAGAATTGTATGACTGTGCTTTTATTTTGAGATCTGTCAAAAAACTATCAAAACCTTCGCCTTGCTGCTGTAACCTAGAACGAAATACATATTTCTCATATGTCTCATTCTTCTTGGGAGAGCAATGAGATTCAAACTTGTTTAGGACGGTGTCACATTTTAAACGATCATCCTCTCCATCAAAAACAAAAGTATTTTACACTTCAGTGGCTTGTGGACCAGCTATTGTAAGCAGTAAAGCTAGCACCTTTCTTGCATCCGGCTTTGAATACAGTCCTATTGCCTTGATATAGAGACAAAACTGCTGTTTAAATGTTCGCCAATTACAGTCAACATTTCCAGTTAGCTTCAGGTGCTCTGGTGGCTTCAAACCTTCCATCATGTTGAATTCCAGTAGGACACTGCTCCGCAGTAGCGTCGCTCAGTTCACTCCTTGTACCATGTTTTGATCTTCCTTCAATAAAAGAACCGTTGTCCTGTTTTTGTATCTCTTTTATTCGGACTGAGCACATTACATGGCTTCTTAACTGTGTCCTCCAGTTCTAAATCTTCACCTTAATAAACGTAAACCTTTTTTTAAGAAAACACACCACTGTTACCTAGTAGGCTGAGGTAACACACCACACATCATCACATCGTGGATCAATGAGAGGCGAGTGGAGTATATAATAATTGTCGAAACAGGATTGGTGAGTCAGTGCTTGTATTGTTAGCCCCCTTAGCTTAGCTGTCCTATTGATTAGTATGGGCAGAATAGCGCGTGTCATATTTCTTTGCTGTTCTCGGTTTCAGCTACGTCAAATGTGGAACTCAAATACTATAGTGCAATATTATTTAAATGATTGAAATGTATTTGTATGCTTTTATATTATACACTGATTAATATTTTAATGATCTCTTGGTAATATACTTAACAGTTAGTGTTATGTGTTGAGTAATTAAATTCTGATGTGTGCACACTGATTTAAATGGATTCATTGAATGATGGCCCTGTTGTCTTATATGGGTCAGGTCTTCAACTGATGATGGTGAGCTACTGAAACAGGCCCAGAACCTAGACCAGAGACTCATCTTGCCTCTAAGGATTTAGACCATTTCTTTTCCATCCTGGAAGAAGGCATTAGCTTTGTCCAGCCTTGTAGGAGGCCTCTGCTGCAAATTCGAACTATACTTCTCCGTTGTTTCTGGACTATTTTGTGAACCTGTAGATCCATGTTCCATGGGCTATCCGACTCTCAATGGTATCAGCCTTTTGATCAACATGAACAATAGATCTAACCCTTCAAGGCTTATGACTGCTCCACTCTGAACACGCCCAATCTCGTCTGATCTCGGAAGCTAAGCAGAGTTGGGCCTGGTTAGTACTTGGATATGGGAGATGTTGTGATTAATTACCGCAGGATAATGAACTTGATTGATTGTTTGTGTTTGTTTGTTCTATGTATTGACTGTATATATTTATAAAGAGGAATGGCCATTCAAGGTTGCATATATAACAGTGATGTCTGTTGCACAAAGCCAATATATTGCATATAAATTCAGTCTCCCGTTTTGCCCCACTGGCAACAATTGTTGCCAAAGTGTATCACTGTCATTTTTGACTCAATAAAAAATCTCAAAGGTACTAATGCAACTTTTTTCCACTTATATGCTAGTAGACAACTCAGACAAAGGTTTTGATTTTTAAAGACTCGTTTTCAAGTGTTTCCTTTTGCATGACATCATCTGCTTCCTGCTCCATCTGGCTGAAGACATGCAAATTGTCGTGGAAACAGGTCATTTTCATGAATTTCTTCAGATTTTCCCCCCAAACATATTTATAATTATTTAATCATTCAAGTCTCTAGAGTAACCCTCCCCCAAAAATTGTACCTAGGATAAATATTTTTTGTTCATGGGCTTATTTATGAGTGACAACAAAAGTTGCCAGTGGGCACATAGCATGTCACTAATTAAAGGAAAACACTGCATGACTGCTCCTAATTTACTTATTTAAAACTGTAGAATGATGTAAAATGGCTCAAAAAATGGTGGTGGCCATGCTTCAGCTGGACCCTGAACAGTACCATGGCCAGCTAGTGCTATTATAGCTACACAAGGCTGTATGTTGTTGACCAACAGTGATGATATCCAGACCAGCATCGCAAACTCAAGTGTGATATTGCTTTTACAGAACATTCTGGTAGACCAGACCCTCCTCCTGCGCCATGGAACAAAGCCAAGTAGGCAGAAGATCTTCAATTTGATAACTGATGCCACCAGGTTTGATCGTTTCAACCACTGGTCCTGCAACACTGCGGATGCACATCATTTGCGTGTGGAAAATGTGCCGTGCCACTACATGTAGAGCACTTCAAGAAGTACCACACTGAGTAGAACATGCAAGAAAGATGATGAAATGCATGGAAAGAAATGTGTTACATATATGTATATGTTTTTAGAGGTTCTAAGAAAAAAATTGGTTGTTGAGGTTTTGAGTATAAAAAATTGAGAATAAAGAAACCAGTTCAAATTGTTGTTTTGAATTTTATACAGGGGGAACCTGAGGCTCCACCTTTTTGTTGTTTATTATGACTATATTATTTTGCTATTACTATGTTATTATCATTATTATTATTATTATTATTTCTCAATTATTATTATTAGCTGACATTTGACCTAGAGACAAGCTGTGTGACTACTGGCAACAATTGTTGCCAGTCATAAAAACACTATTTTCTTCAAAACAAAGTATAAAATGGAAAAAATAACTACATAACATGATTCAGAGGGACTCGGCTGATAAAATGATATACCTTACAACTCTGAAAAAAATCTGGGCACAAATGGGTTAAACTTCAGGTCTGAGTCAATAATTACGCCAAGATTTCCACGCACATTTCCATTTGCAGGAGTCCCAGATAAAAATTTAGGGGGCTGGAACTGTAACAGGACCAACCTCGTCTCTGGTCCTTTAACCTGTCCTCATTATTGTCTCTTTGTTAAATTCTTCTAAGTCATTCTTAAGGATGTCTGAACAGTCCAGGTTTTTTTGTTGTGGTCTGAATTCATGCAGATCCTGAATCCTATGAAATGAATCCTCTGGGTGATAGACCCGGATCTGTGGGCGCACACAGGAGTCCAAAACCAGTACCAGTCTTAGTACCCAGGCTTGCTACACATTTAAGAGGCTTGTTGGAATTTCAAATCGTTTACGTAAGTTATTGATCGATTGCAAACTTTACTTTTTCTGTAAAGAGAATCAACCTACAAACATAAAGCATTATAATTCAATGTATAAAGCTTTAGGAAAACATGTTTGAAAATTCAGTACTGCATTATATCCCCTGTTAGCACATAATTAAACTTACTCACAATTTTTGTAACCATTTTTCACCCAGTGCTCACTAATCCTGGGCATTACTCTCGCTCTGCCAACCCCAGGAGGGCCTACTGAGCTCAAGTCTCCTTCTTAACTTGAGGAGTGAGCAGGCCCTTCTTTTCACAAATGGGAGCGGTTTCCCTGGCTGGATGTACCGTGTGGAAGGATCACATTATTTCTGCCAGGCACTCCTCAGGCACCCTGGCCAGCCAGGGTCCTGAGGAGTGCTGCATGTTTTTGTGAAGGTAGCTCACATTAGTTACCCAAGGAAACAAGGGGAGAACAAGCAAACTCCACATAGAGATGTCCTTTTACCCAGGGTACGGGTGCTGATGACGCAAAGAAGCAAACAGCATCCCTGGCGGGAATTAAAACCCAGGATCTTCTAACTGTGAGGCAGCTGCGCTACCAGCTGCACCACTGTGCCCCTCCATAAACTAACAATGCTTCTTCTTCTCCTTTCCGTTCCCTTCAGCAGTCACCACAACTCACTGGGTCTGGCCCACTAGCACTTTTTTGATGTCCCAGATATCTCCTCCTCCCTGTCATCATGATGCTGCATCACCTTGAACTAGACAGCTGACACACGAGCAGCTCTCACTGAATCCAGCTGTGCAGTTGCAGTGGACAACACCCTCCTTTCTGACCACTACCTGCCTTCAGCTGAGGGTCATTTAGTCTTTCTGAATGACTAACCTGAAACAAGGAAAATTTTAGATGCCACCTCATGCATAAAATAAAACGATGAGGTGGCGTCTAAACATTTTCATTCAGCACAGACAGTCTCGTTTATCTGGTGAAAATCCACAATAATATTTGTTTTAAATTAACATGCTCATTACATTAGCCTACACTTTTCAGCCTACACTCTACAGGACTTTTTTTTTCTATGGAAAAGTTTTTGGATGGCTATTCAGTGTTAGCAAATAGCCTACGTCAGCAGCTGAACTATTTGATCTAAATACAACAAAGACATAAAACTATTACAGATTTGACTATGAATGAGACTGAGATTTAAAACCCATCCAGTGATGGGTTTTAAATCTGAAACTATATTAAACTGAAACTATATTATCAATATAATTGATTTCATGGAGCCTCATTTAAGGCTCTTTCAAAGATGAAAATCCAAAATGTATACCTAAATCAATATTTACTTTGAGTGCTGTCAGTTAAACTAGGAAATATATTACTGTTTAAAATTATAATCTAGAGCATGTTTAAATAATTAAAGCATTTTTAAGTTATGAATTCTTATTTGAGTTTGGTTAGTCGAGTGTCACAGTTGCTTGCCACAAAAGCATGTTGTGTTACAACTTAAAGTAAATCAAAGTAAAATGTACCTCAAAAGATTTGTTGTACATCACTGGCAGTGTGGAAACCAACAGGGGAAAAGGGTTTTATTGCTCGAATTTCAGTTTTATGCCACAATCGGAACTCGCCCTCTCTCTCCTCATTCTTACTGAAGCTCGCTCGACCGCCGTGTCTTCCAGCTGCAGAGTGTGACTGTACGAGTTTAAATGATGCTACACAAATGCAAATCTACATGTTTTAGATGCCAGTTGGGATATTGAACCCAAGAGCACTAATACAGGAATGAATAAAGTCATTTTTTGCATGACTCGGACAACGGGAAGTGATTCGTTAAAAACCCTACAACCACTGGTAAAAACCAGAAGGAAAAAAAAAATCCTCGATTATGTAACTGCTGATTAAGACTTACCTTCTCAGGAAAGTCTTAGTCAGAAAACTTCCAACTTTTACAGTGTCAACAGACTCCATCGGAGCCAAACTTTTAATGAACACTATTTCAAGTCCTTTGTCAAATAATATAACTGATGTTCAGTGTTGTGTAAAGACAGCGGTCTGTGCCTGTTAGACTAAACCCAGGGTTAATATTCAGACAAACCTGTAAATCACCTTCTCTCTCTTTATCTCTCTCTCTCTCACTCCTTCCGTCACTGACACAAATCATCTGAGAAGTGAGCACCGAAACTCCGATCCACCAGTATGTCCAGGTATGTACAACCGCATTTACCAAGAAAAAAAAAAGAGAAAACAAAAACAAGAAGGAAAAAATAATGTGCCTCATTCATTTGCACTTTTCCTAAATATGTGAACTTATGGGCATGGTTACCCTCTTGAAATATTACATTCTGTTATTTAGACTGTGATTTACAATTGGTGTAAGATAATGTACATGTATTATACTTTAAACTCCCTGGTGTCTGAGTTGCTTAGTTTATTATAAGAAAATACTAATATAATGGTTTTTTTTCCTTTTTTTTTTCTTTTTCTTCTTTTTTGGCTTGGATAA
The DNA here is from genome assembly GCA_037176975.1 of Arrhamphus sclerolepis. Taxonomy (NCBI): domain Eukaryota; kingdom Metazoa; phylum Chordata; class Actinopteri; order Beloniformes; family Hemiramphidae; genus Arrhamphus; species Arrhamphus sclerolepis. The sequence goes on along the minus strand of JBAMYA010064337.1, from coordinate 16,413 downwards.
AATTAAAAGGGTTTTGTCGATTTAATGCTGACTTTTCTTTTTTCTTCTTTCTTTTCTTTTTTTTTTCTTTAAAGGTGTAGATATATAGATTAGAGCTTTTCTTTTGGCCCCGGATCATTGTTTGATATGTAATACAGGCTATTTTGTTCTTAAAGAAAAAATAATAAAACAAGAATGTGTCTTAATTTTATTTTCTAATTAGCCTACTTCAATCAATAATTTTCATTTTTGGTTTAATAGTATTGTAGCGTGTTTCTTCTTCGGATTATTCCTATATTCACTTTGACACACCAGTCAACAAAAATGTTTCTTTAAATACTGCAAAACATGAAAAGACGGTGTGAATGTTGTGACACTCGTTTTAACTGCGCAGTGTTGTTTCCTTGTTACTTCACTTCATTCAAGCCAAGGAATGTACCTGGTCGTACCTGAAACAAGTATGTGTGGTGTCTTAAAAAACAAACAACCAAAAAACGAAACAAAACACTTTAATTTCTTTCATCTCAGATTAGTCAATGCATGAAATACTAATTTTCTCTGTAAAAATGGAATGGAATTCTTCTTCTTCTGCTTATTATTAATATTATTGTTATTAGTAGTATTATTATTATTGTTTACCCCCAAAGCAGAAGTTTTAATACATGCCTTAGAATTGGTAGAATTGCCTTTAAGCTGTATGACCTGCGTCAAACATTTTGGATTTCCCTCAACGAGCTTCTCACAATAGTTTTCTGGAATTTTGGTCCGTTTCCTCCTGGCAGAACTGGAGTAACTGAAGCAGGTTTGAAAACCACCTTGGGCACACATGCCTTTTCAGCTCTGCCCACGTTTAAGTTTATATTTTTATGGCCAAACAGTTGAATTATAGTTCATCAGACCGCAGAACATGCCTCCACAACCCTGTGTGTATTTGCCAACTGTAATTGAACTTTGTTATGGCGCTTTTGGAGAAAAGGCTTCTCCCTGGTTGAGTGACTAGTTCATGTCGGTACAGGACTCATTTCGCTGTGGATAATGACACTTTTTACCAGCTTCAGCACCATTTTCACGAGGTGTTTTGCTTTTGTTCTCGGGTTGATACACACATTTCACGCCAAAGCAGGTTAATTTCTGTGACACACAGAATCTGTTTCTTTTCAGAGTAGTATGATAGCTGGACATTCACATGGTGTTTATAGTTGTGTATAATTGCTTGAATAGATGAAAATGCCACCTTCAGGTACTGGAAATTGTACCAAAGGATGATCCAGACTTATGGGATTTTCACAATTCTCTTCGCGTACTGTTAGGCTACTGGATTTTTTTGTATGATGTCACACAAGGAAGCAGTTTGTTTGAGTTGTACCTTAAAATACACAACTAGGTGCCGCTCCAATTAACTCAGACGTCACAATCTTCCAAAGCATCCCTGTGGGTGTATGCTCTCGTGTATGTGTTCATATGTACGCTACCTCTAGGTGACCAGTTGAAAAAAATTAAATAAAAAGATTTTGATTAAAAAGAATCTTCCAAAGCCACGACATCATCATCACGATCATCGTCTGGGCCTTTCAAAATTGTGTAAATGTATAGTAATCTTAGTGCATGTAAACTTCTGACCTTGAAGAAAGTAACAAAAAAAAGAATAATAATTTACTCAAAAAAAAAAAATTTAGCAAAAAAAAAAAAGAATTTTATTAATCCTAACTGACCTAAAACAGGAAGCATTTATTCTTATTTTTGTGAGATACCAAGTTATAAAAGGTTTTATGTCTTTTCATAGAAATGAATAGTTTCAATCTGGCTTTAAAACTGTGTCTTATTCTTGCGCTGTTAGATTTAACTGCAGCATTTGAGACAGCGGACTATTTCTTATTTAGTAAAGTTCTTTTGTTTTTTTTTTGACATTTTGATCCCCAAAGGGAAATTCATCCTCCGCATTTTACCCATCTGGGCTGTTGAACCCAGAGCGGTGGGCTGCCGTGGTGCTGCCATGGTGCGACGCCCGGGGAGCGGGTGGGGGTTTCAGGTGACTTGCTCAGGGGCACCTCATCCATGGATGTGGATGTAGGGAAGCACTTGTTCAAGGGTCATTTAGTAAAGTGGATGGGAAACTTTACTAAATGAGTAAAATTGTCCATCAATAAAATAAAGTTGGTATGGTAGTAGTCTATTCAAGTGTATGCCTGATGAGACATCTTCTCTTTTTTTATACAGAAGATTTGTGAAGAAAGTCACCGTTGGAGGGGCTTTCATGGTTCTTGTCATCTTCCTATATCTCAGTTTCTCTGAAGACTCCACGGACTATGTCCCCATTCTCCTTCAACGCGTTGTGAAAGAGCATGACATTGAAATAAAGCTGCATCGCAATCAAGCAAAGGTGTCCAATCGCAACAACCTTTATCGATACTCCTGGCCAAGATGTGAACAAAATGTTTCGGCAGCTAAAGTCACAAACTTCACCTCATTACCTGGCATGATACAAGACTTTCTTTACTACCGCCATTGTCGACATTTTCCCATGCTGCTGGATACTCCTGACAAATGCGGAGGGCCTGAGGGGTCCGCAGACGTCTTTCTTCTTCTGGTCATCAAAAGTTCTCCCCCAAACCACGACCGCAGAGAGATGCTGCGCAAGACTTGGGCCAAGGAGAGATTGCACAACGGAGTGTGGATCCGAAGAATCTTTATCTCAGGAACAATGGGTTCTGGTCCTGAGAAGAGGAGACTGAACAAACTCCTTCATCTGGAGCAACAAAAGCACAACGACATCCTCCAGTGGGACTTTAAAGACACGTTCTACAACCTCACCCTAAAACAAATACTCTTCCTAGAATGGAAGGAGAGAAACTGTCCACGTGTACACTTCATGCTAAACGGAGACGATGACGTCTTTGCCCACACGGGCAACATGGTTCTGTATCTCCAAAGCCTGAAGGATAATGACGGAAGCAAGCACCTGTTCACTGGGCACCTGATTCAATATGTGGGGCCCATCCGAGATCGGCGGAGCAAATACTACGTTCCAGAGCAGGTGCACAAGTCAGAGTCGTATCCTCCTTACTGTGGCGGCGGGGGGTACATTTTGTCTGGCTACACAGCTTCGGTCATATACAACATGTCGTACTCCATCCCTATGATTCCCATCGATGATGTTTACTTGGGCATGTGCATGGCTCCGGCAGGACTTCGTCCCACTTCACATCCTGGAGTAAGGACAGCTGGACTGCACCTTCCTGGTGGCAAAGTTGAGGAATATGACCCTTGCTATTATAAGGAAATGCTTCTTGTCCACAGAGTGCTGTCAGAAAATATGTATCTTTTGTGGGAAAGAATACACGAACCCAGTCTTAAATGCTTCAGCACTACCAACTCATAGAGTACAGATGTTGCTGCGCGCAAATTACAGGTCACTTACGAAATAATAATATTACAATAAATACAAAACAATTCTGCTTTCAGATCATATTCACTTGTAAGGTTGTGGACCTCAAAATGCAAATTATAATAAGTATGTTTTTTTCCGTTATGCTGAAACTAATAACTAATGTTCACAAACTGTATTGTAATTCTTTCACACATCTGGGGTTCAAGAAATTTCTCTTTGGTTCCAGCCTCTACACATACAAATAAATTAAATGCCATAGACTGTAAGTTATTTATATTGTATTATGGTGTTTTTTGTTATAAAGCAGCCAAACAAAGTAAAGGTTTTGTCATGATTCATTTAAAATCTTTAATTTGAAATGATTATGGTCTCAGGTAAAATTCTGGTTTTCTTTTTGTTTGTTTGTTTTTTAAAGCTACTTGCTGAATGACATTTTTAAAAGAACTTTGTTATATATTTAATATCAATATCTTTATCATTATTTATTCAAACAACATGAAACGGTATGCTCTAAAGAGGACAGTGTGGTGTATTTAATGATGGTTTTGTTACGCATTATATATTGTATATTTTGTGTACGGGTATTTTTAAATGCTAATAAAAGGCAAGGACTTCAATGCAAATGTTTTGAATCTCTCTCTTTTTTTGCATTTTAGTCCTCATTACGACTACTTTGATTAACACTGAGATCACAATTCTTTGAAATGCTGATTTTTTTAAGCATGTTCTATTTATGATGTATTTATCAAAGTTAACATGAAAATGTTAACATTTCAACAGTTTGCTTAGATTTCAAACTAAATGAAATATAATCATTCTGATCAACAGAAGAAGTGCACGTAGAGCTGCTCAACTAAACATTTTTGACCAAACATGATCATTTTGAGAAATGAAAGTTTTTTTGTTTTTTGTTTTTTTTAATTCATTTATCTATTCAGTATTAATAGATCTCATTAATAATACATGGAGACAGTGTACAGTGGGTTTTTGTATATTTCATATTGCTTTAGAGGAATGCTGAAGGATCAGCTCATCTCTATGAAACAATAATAACAGTAATAGGTGATGCTCCTGCACAGAGTTCTTCTTCTTTTCTTAATTTATAAAGATGAGCTGGTGAATCACACTCTCTTTAGCCCCCCCCTCCTTTTTTTTCATGTTTATGAAATAGTTCAGCAAAGTATAAACCATTTACCTTGTAATTTAATGCTGCTGCAGATCAGGCTGTCTACAGCAAGCATTACATTTTCCTACTAAGTGGTGCAGCGTGACCCTGTTCATTGTGAATTTTGCACTCTTAGTGTCACTGTGACTTGTCCTTGAAGGAGCTGAGCATCCTTTCTGGAAGAGATTGTTAAGTAAGGTACCTGCAGAAACATGATTGGAGGAGGATTACATGTCCCCTGCCTGCGACTAAAAAAAGAAAAAGACATTCAAATGAAAGCACTAGGGCTCACATAATTGCTTATCAGTGACTGAACATCATTAGCGTCTTCAGTCATATTGTATTTAATGATATTTAATTGTGGAAGAGATATTTGCTCGAGTGGATGACTGTGTGGGTCAAATTTATCTGAAAGAGGTAGATAATATAAAAGTGAAGGAGCTGTTATTTGAAGTATTGCACAAATGCTACAGTACAGATCCCCTTAATGTGTAAAAGTAACACAAATCATCTTACTATTGTGTAAATAAAACTATATGAAAAATGTTGCAACTTTTTTTTGTTGTATTTCTAAGCACAAATTGAGCTAAAAAGTAAACAAATGTGTAAAATATGAAGTTTCTGCTACAAAACTACATCTGATCAAACCACAAGGCTTCTGGAACAATGTCCTAATTAGTTTTGGCAGACACTTAACCAAACTTAATTACCTTAACAGCTTAAAAGCCATATAGCAGAAAGGAGGTACTGTTTCGTTTCTCCTAAATAAACAATGACAAGAGGTAAAAAAAAAAAAAAAAACAGTGGTTAATAAAGGTCAATATAAAGAAAAAAGGTTGGTAAATTTAAATAAGAAAAACACTCATACCATCTGCGTAGAATAAAGGAACTCATAAGCAGGGCTTTGAGTGAACAAACATGTGGACCTGTAGACCAATTTACTGGGAGAAAGAGAAACAACCCACGGGGCTGAGTCTCTGAACGGTTTGTAATAAAATTACCCCAGAGAGTCCAAAAATAACAGCTTGCAGCCTATAACATCCACGCTGAGAAATAAAACACACACCAGGCCAAGCAGCTGGAAACAGGAGGAAACAAATGTGAGATTAATAATCACTGGAAACTGCAGGAACAAGCAGACGAACAGCTCATGACCACAGGAGGGACTGCAGCGTGCTGGTGGAGGGGTGATGAGCACCACCAGAGATGGGAAGCTCCAGCGTTGATTGCCAGTCCTGAGCAGGTGCTGGTGCCCACCTGAACACTCAGACAGACAGACGACAGGATGCACAAACGGCGCCTCATGACAGTGTTGTTATTCAGTCTGGTTTCTATCAACTTATCCGTTCTTTTTATAGTCCAGGCAGAGCTGATCAGGTCTTCGTATAGATAAAAAAATATAAAACTGGAAAGAATGATGAGAACAGTTGGAGCCCAGCGAGCTGGGTCAAAACCTTTGACCTGGTATTTGGTCAAACCAACCCAACCTGCGACCCAACTGCAGGAAGCAGCAGTGTTTTTAGTGTGTAAAGCAGGGTCTTTCACATGTGTGGCTGTTTCTGCAAGACTATTATAACTGGTTCATGCCCTTTTTTATAGTGTTCTTGACTTTTGACACAAACCCATTTTATAGACAACTCAATAGCCTAAAAAGTAAAATGATGGTATAATCTTGCAGGAACTGCCTGCTCCAGCCGCAACTGTATAAGATGCTAAAGAGTAAAATGTCTAAGTCTGTGCCCTGCAGACAGAATAATGTGCTTTAGATATAAAGCGCTGATAGAAAGTCATATATTATTATTGAATCTTTGCCTTTACTTACTTCAAGGAGACAATATCCTTTTTTTTTTCAAAAAAAAAAATGTTGAAACACTCCAGAGATTTGTATCACTGTTTTAAACACTTGGTAAAGTTTTATTCACTTCTTCTCCTATAGATATTTCAAAATGTTGGTATCAGGAATCCACCACAGCTTAAATATACCAAACGCCTGTCGTTATGTTTCTAATTCACTTTCATATTTAAAACATGTGTTTTAAAAGTATCTAAAAGGATATTGCAAGAGTAATATAAACAGTGTTCATGAGCTCTGCTCACAGTTTTTGCACCAATCCATTCTGCTCATGAGCGTCTGCCTTTCTTGATCGCACACATCTGGACCTCAGGTGAAAGTTCCATTGGGTTGCTTTATGTGGGCTTCATATATTTGGTCACACACATGTGGGTCCCATTTTTTCAGTGCCTCACGCATCGGTGGGTATTGTACTTCGCTCTGGAACGCACATCTTGTACTGCGTTAATCTGAGCACAGCTCCCTCTGACGACACCTGGACGCATCCAAGTACCAAGTATCCAAGTAACCTGACAGAACACAAAGACATTCAAGGGGAAGCTGGTTTTGGCGATGCCCCATTCTCCTGACCTGTCCACAGGTCTACTCAGGCCAGGATTGGTCTGGATTTTTTACCAATCACTTTCTCGGGTCGCCTCTGCCATGTCAACTGTCGGTCTGTGACCAAGCTTCATCTTAGTTTTGCTGTTGATTCTTGTTACTGATATGTGACATGGTGCCATAAAGCAGTATGTAGCTGTCACAAGAGATGACTGGGATGGACGTCCAAAGCTATTCTACCAATAACAGGGATGGGAGACCACAAGAGCTAAAAAATAATCTAAAACTTAATCAAATGAAACTGAAAAAGATCTTTTAACATGGAAATACTCTTTGGTGTTGCTTAAAAATCTGTGAATGCAGCTCATTGGTTTTGACCAGGCAAGCTCTATGTTGGCCTCTGTGGACTATTCCTCACTGCCATGTGACACTTTGTGTCACACGAATAAATCATAGAATATTCTAGACAGTGATAAAAGACATAACATCACAATGCTGATAGTTGAGACAGCAGAAAATTAACTTCTATAATGCTGATTGTAGATGACTGTGTAGGTTTGTGATTAAGTTTGTATTGTCTGCTGCAAAAGAAAATCTGCTGCTGAGAAAGAGATAACATGGAAGTAGTAAAAAAATATGAATATGGCAGAATAACAAGACAGCAGTGAAATTAGAAGCTTTTTCCGCTCGTGTTTTGACTGCCACACAGCTGCGTCCACACATGGCTGGAACAGCGACTGCCCAGTTGACACATGTGATGTAATCTAAACTTTACAAATATTATTAAATAATAAATGCAAAGCAAATTCTTTTTATCATTTATAACACACAAAAATATATTGTTCAGCTTTGAGCCACATTTCAGACTGGTTCAATTCATTCCACCCAAAGTTGGGATCAAACGATTAAACTCAGAGCTCAAGCTCTGGAAATGTTCACACATACAACCTGAATGGTTCAACAAACGGCTCTATGTAATTAAGACGAGGCAACATCTGTTCTTCCAGGCTCGGTCCAATGAGGAAATAAGTTGCAGTTCCTTGACTGACCACTAGGCCTGGCTCCAAATGAAAGTCAGATCCCCACGTCAAAGTGTCCAACTTCACACATATTTACAATAAACATGTTTCAGTTCAATTCAGTTTTATTAATAGTGGGCTGTGGGCAGAAAAAAGCTGCCCACAGCGGGAGAAAAATCTTTAAGTAGAACAGTGGCAAGGAAAAAGTCATCTTTAGGGGAGGAAACCTTGAGTGTTTCATAAGGAGGGACCCTCACACGTATATGAACCGGGTGCAGTCACTGAGGTGGTCATGTAGTTGGACTGCAGGACAGGTATTTACGGCCTGGTTCAAACAACCTTCAAAAGAACGTTCTAGTCTCCATAGCTAGATTTCAGATATATGGCAACTGTGCAGGGCATTCATTTTTTTTATGTTTTACCACACCACCTAAAAGTATATAAAGCAACAAATTTACATATAGTAAAGTAGTGTAATCTTTTGATTGACATGAGGCATAGCCAATAGCTAGCTGTCACCTCTTAAGCTACTTGAGCAGTATCTTCAGTTCAGATCACAGTCATTTTAATTTTAAAGATAATATGGCTTGTTGTGCTTTTAGGTGTTCTAGGAGGACGATGTGACCCGTTGTAGGTTGGCCTGAGAGGGTGCCTGAAGCAGTTATGTTGGCTGCTAGCCAGAGCTAATCACAGGAGATCTGCTGGACGTCTCTAGCTCATTGGCTTCGACCAACTGGGTCCTTCAGTCAAGAGACTTTCACCTCAACTCATTTCAAGATGGAAAAGCAGACCACTAGCCAACAACATCTGAATGAATAGAGTTTAAACGAGAAAAAATGTCAGCTGAGGGTCCACTGGGACCCGCAGTCACTTGACTCACAAGCCTCTTTGGTGCCCTGTAGACAAGTCTATGTATTCTCTATGAACAAAGTCCAAAGCTCAAGATTCTGTTTAACACTTTGAAGAGTGTTAAACAGAATAACTGCTCACGCCCCACTGTTCCCAAGCTGCTCAGTAAAATCTTTTACTGCAGTTCATTCCTGTAACATCTTGTCCTTAAAATGATTAAATTAAGATTTCGTGTTATGACTGCAGACTTGTACTGCGAGGCCAGCTCTACGCAGGAGCAAGAGGGGGCATTCCCCCCTCAAATAAACGTATTGCCCCCTCAAATCAAACTTTTTGGAAGTTAAGAAAGCACATTTTTAATATAACCACAAAATTAATATATTACAAGATGAGAAAAGTCACTGCAGTAGCAGCCAAATCAGCCGAAAAAGGGACCAGATCCAGTGGCAACTACCTGCCGTCTCACTGTCCCTCCGCTGTGTGCAGAGGCGTGTAGTGGGGTGAAAAGTGGGACATGCCAGGACCCCAAGTGGGGGGAGGACCCTTGAGGACTTTATTAAATATTAATATCATTTAAAGATCACAGTAAATGTTGCAAACTGATGCCAATTTAAAGTTCTGGGTAAATAAATCAGTTGATTGATGGATTGAATTTTGTGTCCTTTCCTACATATAGTGTCTGAGGACAGCCCCTTTGCATGGGTGAGGGGGTCTAACTGGGCGCACGAGTGGCAGCAGCAACTTGTTGCCCACTGATGATGCAGGGAAAAAAGAAATGAGGGAAAGCAACTACTGACCAACCTCTTTCCCAAGAGAGGCGAGCTCAAATGTAAAGGAAATATCCTCCATTAAATAAACTCCTGTGGATATAAAATGCTTCAATATCACCACAATTGTCAGTACTAAAAACTGCAGAACACAGAATTAGAAATAACATTATTCTGAGTTAAAGTCTAAATATTTCTTGTTTGCATATCTACCCACATCATTGCAATATACTAAACTGAAAATTGAATTAATATTTATTATTGGACCCATGACACTCAGTTTCAGAAACTATCACCAGCGGTGATGCAGCAACAGACTCCTCATCCTCTGATACTTTGGATTTGAGACAAGGTGAGCTTCTAGTTTAAAGTTAAAGCACATCATTTTAGCTATTTATACTGTAATGTGTGTAGCAACACAAAAGTCATGCTCTGCGTTTTACTGGAGCCTCGGTTTGGTTATAGCCTCATTAGAATAAAAGCATAAAGGCAATTACATCCAAAGTTGACTTTTTTTGTCACATCTATAATAAAAACAAAATGCCCCATAGTTTTTATGATGCAAATAATTATATTAATTTTGGGGAAGCTATAAAGAAAATATTTAAATATTGAGTATGTTCTATCTCTCCACTGAATGTCAGTTGGCAAGAAAACTTGGCTTTAAGGGCCTCATCAATGATTTTGCAACCAAGAAGACCCCTCAGTGGGCACTCCGGGAGTTTTATTTTCAGTGTTTGACTTTGTGGAGGTCTGTTGTCTTTTTGACCCTCAAGTTTTGTTTATCTTTCATAATTTTGTAGTGGAAATCTGAAAAGGCATTTTTTATGTAATAAATAGGCCACTTGATAAAAAGCTGTAGGCCTAAGACGTTAGGTTACCTTTGGTGGCATTTACTCCTGTATCATTTAATCATTCTGCAAATAAAACAAAATAATCAGTGAAGTCTTGTGATATTAAGCTATTTTTTGTACATTTAAAAGTTGTTAGATTGATGATTGGTTAGTTACCTCGACTGGTAGTCCTTCACTTTGTGTTATTTCAAACATCAACCTACCAGGAGGCGACGCACAAGCATCAACTCATTGTCTCTTCTTTTTTTCTCTTTTCGACCCTGACTCTTGAATCATTCATGAGGACATGTCCATAAAGGGTTTAACGAGTTTAAGTAATGCTATGATTCTGATGTTTTATGAGCCACATTGATACATAGTGCAGAGCACTGGTGCTGCATACTACCGTAAACACTGTCAGATAACCCCTGCCCCTCCCCTTTCTGACGCAACCAGAGACCCAGGTGAGACCTCAGCAGTGAGGGTGGACCCTCACTGCCCGCACACCTGCAAACGGCTGATAGAAACTCTATATTTATTCTTGCTTTTATTTTCCAGACAGAGAACAAGGGAAGGGTGCCAGTCGTTGCTGCAAACTATCCCTGTGGTTAGATCTTTTTTTTTTTTTTTTTTGCAGGGCTATGCAGCGGCGCCCCCTCCAGTCCCCTCGGCAACCACCTATAAGGCCTATGCCACAAACCGGCCCTGATGATATTGAAGGTGAATTTTTTTCCAATTCTGTGGTGCCCCCTGGAGACCACGGCACACTTAGCATTTGCCTATATTGCCTAAAGGGCCAGCTGGATCTGTTCACAACTACGGCGGTATGTTTGCCAGACCTGCAGGCCACTGCTACCAGCCTAGCAACATACACAAATGACCAAGTGACGCTAGGTCATTGTTTCAACTCTGGAAGCTCTAATTTCAGGTGACACTTCAATAGCGACAGTTGAAATGAGGGTGGCTGGGGGGTGGAGCGGACGACGACAACCAAATCCTGTCCATTAACCCTTTTTCCTTCCTCGTGTGTCATCTTTCCTTTTTCATCCAAGAGATTCTCTACAGTGAAACTTAACTTTGCTTTCTGAACTGCTGTTTTAAGTCTGTTCCTTTCTTCCTCGTAGGCCCTACAATCAACCAGCACATGTTGGACCTATAATATTAGTGTATACATGTTACAGTTACATGTTTTCCTATCTTGTGAAGTGTGCTGTTTAGTCCAGTATGTCCTGTCCTGAGATGGGTGATGACTGCCTCTTCTTGAAGGCTCCTGTCCAGCCTTCTTCCTGCGTCAACCTGTTGTCTTCCAGTGCCGTGTATGTCCCAGTATCCTTACCACGTGTTTTGTATTTGTTCCTCAATAGTTACTTTCCCCTCCTGCTTACATAATGACACATTCATGTTTGTTGTTTGAAATTTGAGTGCATGCTTGGCCAGTATGTCAACATCCTCATTTCCTTATTTCAACGCCTGTATGGGCAGGAACCCAAAAGTAGCATACAGTCACACTTTTTTGCACAGGTTGGAGATTATATGATGTATTTCAAAGATGATATCTTATCTGCAGGATTTCAAAGATTTAATGCTTGTGAGTGCTGCCCAACTGTCAGATGCAATCGGTGCCTGTCCTTCACCATTAATCTGTAGCCACTCCAGGCTCTCAGGAAAGAAACAAGATCCACTGTGTATACTGACAAATGATCTGAAGTTTTTCCTGGATTGTTAATTGAGGTATATAAACAGCCACTCCTGTTCTACCAGTTCCTGGATCTTTGGAACTGTCATTGAATATCTTTGCTTCATCCTGTAATACTGCTCAGTATCACAGTTTTATATCAAAATTGACTGATGTCATCACAAACAACATCCATAGTTTGACCTAATTGAGATATAAAGGATATCAGCCCGTAATTTGCAGGGTTTGAAGTAGAATTAAAACGATTACTCAAGTAACTTGAATAATTTGCTAACAAAAATTATTAAATCTATCAATCATATCTTTATTTATACAGCACTTTTCATAATAAAATCATCAATAACATAAAATCAACAATAACATATAAAAACTCACAAAATCAGGTCATTTTCACACATATCCTTATATTCATACCCACACAGCACACATACACCCCCAACATACACACTGAAGACATAAACATCATAAACATAAAACACAAACATCTGCCTTCAGTATTCATTTAATTCATGTCACCAAAGTCACTCTATTTTAAATGTCTCTGCAAATTTATCACTCATGCTTTGTAGACAACTGTGCAGCTCCGGTATCATTGTTTCACACTGACTGTAATAACTGACACGCATTTCAAAGATTTAAGGCAGCGCAATTTATTTCAGTCTCAATAGAGGGTATGCGTTTACGTCACTTCCCCTTTAGGCCACGCCCTTCTCAGTCGGACTGAGTGGCAAAACAAACCTCACTCAACACGTGTAGCGGCAAACACATCGAGACCAGGAAGAATGTCGAATATGACATGAAATTAAGGACAACTGGACTCAACATTGTCCCGTACGAGCTACCAAATGGTCCACAAACATTGACATGTGGCCAGAAATTGCTTATCCTGACATTTATATCTATCTGATTTCGACCCCTGGAAAATACACAGTGCGAAGCCTGAAATTTACCGACTAGATTTTTGACTACTGCTTGTGAACTGTTACCTGGTATGTTTCTCTCATTCCAAGGAGCCGTTTGACATGTTTTACAGATGCTAATATACTTTACATTGTTGTTCTAAACCGAATCGTTACAGTACTTTTTGGCCTGACCTTGGCTATTTTCCCACACTTGCATTTTGCTCTGAGACAAGCACTTATTATCTTGCACATGATGTAGTTTTAAAACACAAATTATGATTTATCTGATTACTCGATTAATCGAATTACAAAAATATTGGAGAGTTCCAGGGCTAGTTTGAAGTATCTTTTTCTGGCTTTAGGATGGGTACAATAATTGACTGTTTCCATGCATCTGGTATTTTCCCTGTTTCCCAAATTCCATTGAGTAGCCTCTGTACTACATGGACAGTGCTTTCTTCCATATGAACTAACATACTGTAGCAAACGCCATCTTTCCCTAGTGATGATTGCTTTGAATTTGAAATTGCTCTTTTCAGCTCAGATAAATTAAAGGTTAAATCCAAATTATCTCCTGTTGCTGTTTTTCCGATATCTATTTCTTTATCATGTGTGAGAATTCCGTCTCTACACTTAATGGACATTTGCAGAACTGAACTATGTACCTTAACTAATGTCTCTGCCAAGAGTTCTGCTTTTTCTTTGTTGGTCACTGCAGTTTTACCACTTCTACCCCTTATTCCCCTCATTTTCCACACCATTCCCCATACTTCTAGCTGTGTCTCTTCCTGTTGTATTGCAGTATTGTCTCCAATATACACGTTAAGTGTTTCTTATTATTTTCACAATTACTGCTTGTGATCTTTTGAATTGATTTAATGTCTCCATGCAGTGATGTTTTTGTTTTTTTTTTAAATCAACAACTTCTCTGAGCTGCTTGCTGTTATCGCAACAGATTTCAACCTTGTTTTCATCGTTGGTGGTTTTAACAATCACATTGATAACCCCGCAGACAAAACCGCCAGTGAATTCTGTGGTGTGTTAGAAACCTTTTGATCTGCTACAGCGAGTGAACGAGACCACACATAAGGGCACGTGCCGGATTTGGTAAACAGCAGGGCTGTTGATATTTCTAATGCTGTTGTAAAAGACGTTGGTCTTTCTGACCACTTCTGAGTTTTCTTGGGAATGTCAGTTTCTCCAGTGGCTCAAACGAAGTCAGTTTCTATGAGGAAACGGTTTTTAAATGATCAGACTTACCTTTTTATTGAAGCCATGTCTACGTCAGGGAACCCAAGGTCTGAGTATGTTGATGTGCTTCTTGATCATTTTGAATGTAAAACACTTGAAATGATTGTGCCCCAAAAGATACAGGTATTGTCTGGTAAGCAGAGAGCACCGTGGAAAACCTGTCAAGGAAAGCTGAGTGTACATAGAGGTGTTGTAAGCGTGAAGGAAAACCTTCACACTTATTACACTGTTATAAAAAGGGTTAGACAAGCTTATTGTTCTGACGTGATCAGCAGGAATATCTATAAATGTTGAAGCTCCTGATTTTATGACTCAAAATAGGTTGAATGAGTTTGCATCTTTCTTTGATATTAAAATCCTAAACATCAGAATCGCCATTGAATCATCAACACCAAACACTGGAGCTCCAACACAACTGCATCCACACAGCAACAGTTTGATCAGATTGACAACATTTAGTCCAATCAGAGCTAAACCCCTGGAGGAGATAGTTAAGAACTTAAATTCATCAACATGCTGTTTAGACGCTTTACCAACCAATTTTTTCAAAACAGTTTATGCATCTCTAGAAACAGACATGCTGGACATCATCAATACTTAGATTAGAGATCAATGCCGATCTCTACTCTTCCCTTTGTTAGGATTCGTGTTCTAATATCTGTCTGCTCCAAAGAAAGAATCAGAGAACAGAATTACGTGTCAATTCAACATTTATTTTATCCTGCAGAATATTTTTTGGAAGAAGGTCCATTCGTCTGACCCCACCAAGACATGCCAGGGAATGGACAAAGAACAATGATTTTTTTCAGTTCTCGTAGTCAAAAAGGAGGAGTTCCGTGGATGTGCGTCTTTAGCCTTATCTGATGAACCCTAATGCTGGGGGAGGGCACCTAAGCCTGTCATGCTTTAAATGATCTATTCCTGTTCACTGCATTACTTAAACATAGTGTATGTTGTATTTAACCCATCAGGGGGGTTCTACACCTGGGGCAGCGGACCGCTGCAGTGCAGCACCTGGGAAGCAGTCAGGGGTTTCAGGTGCCTTGCTCAGGGGCACCTCATCCATGGGCGTGGATGTGGGAGAGCACTGTCCAGGCACTCCCTCACATCATTGGTACTGGTTGGGGATCGGCCCAGCAACCCTCCAGTCAACAGTCCAAGTCCTCAAGTCAAGCCCCCTTTGTTTCTTAATGCCTTTGTGAAGAACTTTGAGATGCCTTTGTGTATGAAATGTGCTGTTCAAATAAACCTGCCTTGCCTTTTCAATGGTCTAAATGCCGTGTTTCTATTTTTAACTGCCTGCCTGCATTTGTCATTTCACCATGGAAAACTCTTTTTTCGTTCTGTTCATTCTGCTTCTTGGTACAGTTTCTTTTGAGGTTTTGTTTGAATATTTCTACTAAGTCTTTATTAAATTCATTAACCTCTGATATACTTTTATTCTTCTGTAACAGATTACACCTTCCCTTTCTCAGTGTTTGAAACGTGTCCCAGTTGGCCTTATCTGGCCTCCATTTTGGTGTTCTCTGTCTCTTGGTACATCTCCACTCCTATCCTAATAGGGTAGTGGATCACTTCCCATCATTGATTTATTAAACACCTCCCATGCGATGATTCCCGCAATACCATTCGTAGTTACTGTTAAATCAATTGAACTTCCCTCGTTTCAAACACTGCGATATTTTGTCCCTATTCCATCACTCATACAAACTAGACCCTTGCACTCTGTATATATTTATCTGTTATCTCACTTCCCCACAGTGCGCTGTGTGCATTAATTCGCCACACTATATCATGTCACGCTGTGCCTGTTCTTCAGTATTTATGATGTTTGTGTTCTGTGCAGTGCATGGATGATAGTAGTTAATGAGCTGTCAGATTTTGGCCACTAGTGATTCCTGCTCTTCCCCTAGATTAATAAAAATGTACTTCGTCCCATTCCTAGCAAATGTAGCCACACCACCACCTTTACCATTTTTCCTCTCATTTCTAATTGTCGTGTATCCCAGTATAACAAAATCCCACTGTGATCTAAGCCATGTTTCCTGAATGCATATGATGTGAGACTTTAAAGTTCTGATGCTGGTCTATAAACCTCTGAATGGTTTAGGACCAAAATACATCAGTGACCTGCTGACACCATATAAACCTACCAGACCCCTCAGATCATCT
>JBAMYA010064328.1:0-27032 GCA_037176975.1 Arrhamphus sclerolepis | reverse complement strand
TATATATATACTATGTAGAGAGAGAGAGATAGAGAGAGATAGATATATACACAGAATAAAAATACTCTTCCTCATCATCCTGGATGGTTCCACCTTCCAAGCTTGGGTCCTCTACGAGAGAGCTGTTCCTTGGACTGTGGTCTTCTCAGCAGAGATCTCTAATGTTGTTCCTGGGATCTGCTAGAGCCACTCTCCCAGTTTGGAGGTTACAGCCCTGAGAGCTCCGATCACCAGTGGCACTACTCTAGCTCTACCTCCTGGATCTTCTCTATCTCCTCTTTCAACCCTTGGTACTTCTGAAGCTTCTTATGTTCCTTTGTCTTGACGTGACATTGGAATTGCTACGTCTATCACCACTGCCTGTTTCTAGAACTTATCCACCACCACAATGTCCAGCTGATTGACCATCACCAGTTTACCAGTCTGGATTTGGAAGTCCCACAGGAACTTAGCTCTTTCTTTCACTCTCCCTTGGGGCTCTGTCCCATTTGGACTTTGGGACCTCCAACCCATACTCGGCACAGATGTTCCTGTTCACTATTCCTGCTACTCAGTTATATATGTGTGTGTGTATATACCCATCATATCAATAAATGATAGGAACTTTATAAAGAAAATGCAACAATGTGGCATCAGATTGATCTTGTTATTGTAACACAGTTTCCATTATTAGATACTTGGAAGATCTACTGATGAAAATAACTCTTGAATTTTTCTAAACATTTATCAGTGTGACATTAAAATGGGAAAATAGAGTGTCAGGAACAATTTTCATGTTGGTGACAAAACAAAAACACGAAAGAACAATAGTAATGTTCACATGCAAATCGAATGACAATCCAACAGAACAAGACACCAAAACGAATATTTCCCACTTTGACTTGATGTATTAGCTGAGAAAGCCTAAAGGCTTCAAATCCTCATTATATGAGGAGTAAACAGGATTTTTCACAGAGGATATGAGGTTATATTAGAAGTGTAATTTCCTACATTCATTTAATAATCTTTCAACCATCAAACCCATTAACCGTAGCGACTGCTGGGAGTTAAAACCATCAGAGAAGATTTACAGTGTAATTTCATTAAAATTGGTATGCACATCTGCATTCCTTTAGAAACATGTAAAAGTGTGAGGTCTCTCAGTCTGTTAGCATGATACAGCAGGAAATGAAATTTGCTACATCATGAGATTAGCGTTACTCTGGGAGTCTCAGGGAGACTTTGCATATTTGCACACCGCATGCAGCTTAGTTTCTGGTGCACACATATCTTTATCAAAAATAATAATTAAAAAAACATAACACACAAGCTATTTAAAGAACCAGTAATTATGACAAACAGGATCTATGAACATCCAATGTCTCAATCATTCTGCAAAAAAAAGAAAAATTGATTTAGTTCCACTAGTCATGTCAGTTGTTTGTGATGTTGCCAAGAGGTTACAAGAGGTGTAAAATGAAACAGATCTAACATGTTTAGCATGTTTTTTTTTCTTATTATGAATGACAAATTACAATATGCAATTACCAATGTATGTCTGGCCTCATTATTGTTAACTGTACTGTGGAGGCTGCACGCAGACATCTGCTGCAGCTGAGGCATCTGTCGCCTCTTTCACCTCTTTCACCTCCAACTGCTTCACCAGTGGGGCGCCAAACACTGGGGGTCAAGTTGCATCTGACTGGGCAGCTGACATGAGCTGCAAGTGCAGGGACAAGTTGTGCCACCTAACTTTATTCCAACAAGTCAGGGAAGTTTCCCAAAACCGTCAAGTTTTGGGTGTCTGAACGTCTCCTTCTGGCGCTCTTTTTTACATGCTTCACTTTGCTTCCTGTGACATTTTGAGTGCAGCTTCAAACAACACTGTGGAACTCTTCAAGACAGGAGTCCAATAGTGTACATCCTTAATCCAGTTCTTAACCTTCACTGAAGGTTCCTGGAGTGCTTTGATGGTAATCAACTTTTTTTTTTTTTTTTTAATTACATTTCGTGTTTTGCAATCTATTAATGGCTGTTCAGTGTTGAGAGCCAGTTCATTACAGTCTGGCCAACATTCCCATATGAGCCAGAGCCTCAAATCTTGTGTCCTGATGCAAGGCTATCAGAGGTTCCATCAAGCAACAGCTGTCAGATGACTGCTGACGTTCGATGCTTCAGACATGACTGGTGTTTTGTGAAGCATTTCACTGATTTAAAGGTTGAACGCTTTGGTTATGAACAAAGCACTGCCTTTTTTTCTATTTTTTTACATTCACAAGCACACTCACTCATAGGGCATAAAACAAAAATCACCATTGATATGTGTTCAAATACAACCTTAACCTCCTACACCCTGGTGTAGGAGGTTAAGGTTGTGATGTCCACTTACATGGACATCACAATTTTGGTTGTCTGCACCATAAGACTTAATTGTATGTAACAGGAACGTGAGAGAAGATGAAACAATGATATGCAACAGTAATGTTGAAAAATGTTACTGTAAACATTGTTCAGGCTGGAAATACAAGGGACTTGTGCTTTGTTACCCAATGATGTCTTGATAGAGTTTTCTTTTTTTTTTTCAAATAGAGCTTCTTGTTTAAAGATAATATCTGCTTATTATATTTTTTGGTCCCTTCTAACCACAAATAGCTAGAAGAAATCTGAAATATAAGACAAACCAAAGGTCAGATCTCATGCCGGCTTCACACTATACGATTTTTAGTCTTATGAGATGAATTTAAGTCACAATGCACGATGTGAAATCGGTAGCTAATTAATTTACAGCATGTTATGATTGTGGCTACGACAAAAATAAACCCAAGTGTATTTCAGGCTCCAAGTGCAGTGTCATCACATTACTGCTGTCATCCCGTCATTAGCAGGTTGCTATTAATATGCTAATGCATGAAATTTAGCATTGCCATCATGGTTTCCAAGTGCTTTGAGAAGAAAGTAAATAAAATCAAGAAAAGCTGTTGTATCTGGTGATGCTGTTGCAAGGCTACTGTGCTGTGCGATGTTTACATTATTTTATGGCGCGTTGCTATTGGTTGGTTAGCTGAGAGATATCGTAGAGATGGCGATAGGCCGTCGAGACAATTTCTCCAAATTTCTGACACTGCTGATATCTGTGACAGCCAAGCGGCAATCATCCCATTCATGCAGGAAGTACATTTTGTTGCAGTTCCTCCACTGACCACTAGGTGCTGGCTCCAAAACAGAGCAAAATCCCCATTCACCTCCATGTTAAAAATCCCAAGTTTGCAGCAGAATTAAACATATTTACAGCCTGCTACAAAAATTGTTGCATCCATGACAACTGTATGGGGGGGTGATGTTTTTTTGTACCACATCACATCAATTTATCAATAATAAAGCAGACCAATCAAATTCCAGATCTCATTTGACGTGCTTTACAGACAGCTTTGTCTTTCCTCTTTACATGGCGTCACACAGTTCAAGGACTTAAAAGGCTCTCTCTACGAATCTATGGGTCACATGACCAATAGTTGATACAGCAAGAAGGTTTTATCTTTGCTTCTGTGTAACTGTGAGATCTACGACCTCTATTTTTGAGCTACACCGATTTTCTCCAAAACCTGTTTATGAACATGCAGCTTTAAATGAGTTTTATTGCACACATGTAGGATTTAAACAATGTCTCACGCTGGTCCTTCGGTTCCTCCTCACATCATTTCAGGTACAAAAAAGTCCCTCCTTGTTCGACAAGTCTTCATCAGTAGTCATTTATAAAACCAACCAGTGAACCAGTGAATGTCGTATGCTGGTTGTCAGTGGGAGGTGTACCAAATCCATTTCAATTGCAGACATTTTCATCAAGAGAAGAGTTACAGCTGGCCTGGCTGGATGAAATATGATTTGTTTCAAAAACTGAGCTTTCAAATTGACTAATAGACCAGGAACTCCTCAGATACTTTGAAAAGTGTCACATTATAATTCTAGTAAATATTTGACAACCATTCCATCCTAGTGGACAGTGAGGGAAATGCCAGTGATAATCTAAAATTTACGGTGGAGGGAAAACATGCTACATCTGTCTTGTGAGAGGTGTGGGAAACTAAATACTCCTCATGTCTCAATTTATGGCAACGCATCAGAAGATTTACGCAGGGTTTTACATGAAATACACAAACATTTAACCACCAGGCCTTCATCTACATCAAGCACAAGTCTTCACACTTTGTTACGTTTATGTTTGAACCGCAGACCGAGTCCAAGAGCTTTGAGAAAGACATAAAAAGGCTTTTAGGCTTTTAGCAGTGCAAACACATATCATGTTTTCTTTAATGTCCACTCTGGCTCCTCATTGCTTGCTGATGTATGCAATTTTCACTTTCATTAGTTATCAGAGTGCTCTTGCCTTTTATTAGATTACAATTCTCTCACTACAAAACCTCTGACTTCCTAAAGAAAGAAAAAAAGACTTTTCACCTCAAAAAAGCTTTATCCTCTTCTTTGCACGCAGTCTCAAACTGAGAGCATTCGCTAAAGTTTTCCTACTGAGAAAAAAAAACAAAAAAAAACAACCCTTTTAGCAACTCAAATGTGGGGGAAATTACATGTGCATAATTGAGTCATTTCATCTCCAGCTTCCTTCAGCTGTCCAGCTGGTTTGATGCTTCTGTTTGTGTGCAGCGACTTGCTGGTTGGATACAAACTACTTGTATCAGGGTTATTATTTGAAATTAACTGTATGAAATTCATTTCCTATATAAACACAAGATTTTTTAGTTGGTTTTCCAGCTTCAACTGGCGCAAAATGGATAGAAAATACCTGCCACATGTGACGAAGCAGAGAAAAACATCAACCAAGCTTTATATGTGTAGGGCTAGTCAAATTACCTTACATGAAGCATAAAAAAATAATAATTTACTTTGCTACATTTATTAAAATTACATGTTTCTTTAAAAAAGAAATATATATTTTTACATTTTTTCTCATGTGCAAAATGTTTGCAAAATGCAAAATGAAAAAAAAAAAATAGATTTTTTTCTTCAATTTCAACAAAAAAAGACAAATCTTAAAACAGAGCTTCTTTAAAAAAAAAAAAAAAAAAAAAAATCATTTTTGTAGTTTATCAGTTAAGTTTTATGATTCATGTTGGTGTTTAAAAGAGTCCTGCCTTTGTAACAAAGGCAATTCAGTCTGAAATTATGCAGAAATTATGCACAACTTAAAATAATTTCCTCCAGATTCTTTGATATATATGTATGTACATGTACATGTATATGTGTGTGTGTGTGTGTGTGTGTGTGTGTGTGCAAAATTTTAAAACAACAGAAGATTGCTATAATTGACCTGGATCGCTTCTCATTTCCTCATGTTTTCCCGACAGCCCTGCTTCTGAACGCATACGTAGCTATCCGAAGGGGGAAGACTTAAACATGAAGACAGATGGACGTTTGACGAAGACATGAAGATGGGAAACGCCACAAACTCCAGCTGAAACCGTTATGAAAGTTAACACACCTAACAAACCAGATGGCTGCTGATGAGACATTTGGGGAGCAGATGTTATTTAATAATGCTTTCAGATTAAAAAATGTACTTATTCAAAGCAATCCACTTCTATTATTTCTGCAATAAAGCTGCTTTCATCTTTACATCACCGAGGATCTAAATGGTATTCTGGTGCATCAATATTTTAGAGACATTGGTCAAATTTCAAAAGATTACATTGATGATGCACAAGTAATTGCAGAGTGCTAATGAAAAATATCACCATCAAATATAAAAAAAAAATATGTTTGAGGGTTTCTGCACTTAAAATGTTGACAATGCCACAACAAACTGTGTTTAATGGGTGCGATTTTAAGTTTCCTTTTTATGTTATGTTACTGTCATATTTTCACAATAAAGTATTCCCTAAGGATAGGAAGCTCAAAAAACTGTATGGTGCATTATTTGTAAGCAACAACGGCAACAAAAAACTAATAAAATAAATAGCAAAAGACAAAGGCATAATAGAGGATAGAATTTTCCAGTAGTGCAAGTACATAAGAGAAAATTTCAGAATTTTATAACTGTCCAGCAAGGACTTAGTTTTCCATCCCGGTGGGTTTGCTGCACTTATGCCATTTTACTTTTGCTCCCAAGATGTGTTCAAAGAAATTGCTCTTTTTTTTTTTTTGCCAACAAGAAAGCAAATGGATTTCTTTTATTTTTGTGGTACATCCCAAAGGACTGTTTAAAAACGAAGGCCCGGTAGTCTGTTGGACTTGCAGAAAGTCGGTGCTGCAGACTTCTGACTCAGCGCTGACTCACATCTCTCCTTCTAAAGCAGCACAAAGGAACTTCTTTAATTCTAAGATCAGCAGGTCCCTCTACTTTCTTGAGTCACTTAGTCGCCTCTGCCACGAGAGACCCAGAGAGTGCTGCACGACAATTCCTGAAAGTCAGCAAATATCCCTTTAAATGACACTGAAAGGGAGATTTCAAAGACTTTACTTTAACAAGGGTGCACACAGAAAGAAAGGATTTATAATCCAAGACATAATCCATACTGTTCCATAAAGCTGAACAGTAACATTCAGTGCTACAAGCTCATGTTCATCTGGCATTCTTGGGCACAGGCAAATTAATAGTGCAAATCAGATACTTATTTAGCCTAAATTACATTGTTAGACATTAAAATACAGAAAAGAGCAATACCGGCAACGACAAAAGCACTAGCAAGTGGTTCAGATCAACGACGACCCATGCATTTTCATAATTGAAAGAAAAATAACAAAATTGCCACCAGCCCCCATCTATGCTAGTGACGATACACCTGATTATTCTGCAGCCACATATTTACACTGCTGCTAATTTAATTTGAATTTAAAAATAAAATAAAAAAACATTTAAAAAAAAATGTATTTGTCTCTGGGGTGCAACTGAAGGCACACAGGACAGTTATATATAATAGTTATAGACAAAAGTTAACATAGTGCAAATAAAGAGGAAGCAGAATGCACAGAATCTAATATCATTACATTGTGCAATACTGCAGAAATGTGACCAATCAGTTGGCTCACTGTTCAAAAATGTTTGTGCAGAGTTATGCTGTGGGAAGAGACACCAAAGATACCAAAGATTAAAATTACATGGTTGAAAATTAGCAGAATACGGACACTAACCAGATTTATGGTTATGAGAAGTGTTGGTACTCATGAGGCAGTCCTACTGGAGGAGAAATAAAAAAAAGGAAAAGATAGAACCCTGGAAGGACACTGAAGGCAGATATTATACTTGAAAATGTCAAAACAAAACACTGGTACACAGTTCTAAACTCTCCAAAAGCTGTCTTTTCAGGTTTGTACGTGACCAACATATATATATATATATATATACATATATATTACTACTCTATACAGATCCACTTGTGCACTCTCTCTGCTTTATACTTTACAATTCAATAAATAGAAAGAAAATGAAGAATCTATTCTTGCAGCTTTGATTGTGCAGCTTTGTATTCAATAATGGATTGAATACACAATGTTGTTTGTGCGATAACCATTCGCAGTTTCTGAGATTCAGTTACTTAGATTCAACACATACAATGAGCAAAATGTGTCTGCTTGTGCATTTCTTGAAAAATGTACATCAAACTATAGTTTTCTTCTACAAAAATGTCACAATTAAAACAGCATGAGTGCTGCAAAGAAAAACCGCCTAAGGATATGTCATGGCAAATAAACTTAACCATGAAACATGAGTCTGCTTGCTGTGGCAGACCATATCGTACATTATTAATAGTCTTTTAAATATTTAACATTGGTGCAGTTCAGCATTACCTGAGCAGACTGAAACACATTTCATAAATCTCTGTTCAAGTTTTATGTTTCAGTTCATATTTTTGATGTTTTTTTTATTTTTTTATTTTAATTTCTTGATTTAAATAACCTTTTTTGCGTTGCTGTTGATCGGTCAAAGCTTTATTTCCTTTCTCATTCAAGTTTATGTTCAGCAGCTGTTTAGTAGACATCATAAGAAGAAGAAGAAGAAGAAGAAAAAATACACAGATTAAGTTTATGATTTAATCTTTCATTCTCCCATCAAATAAAATGATTTTTTTAATCCTTTTGCTGAATAAGGACTATAAAAGCAGGATGATAGTTTTAGTAATTTACGCAAAGTTGCCATCCAACTTTATTTGGAGGGCTAAGACCATAAACTGTTTTACACTGTAACTTCATCATTTCTCTTGAAGAAAAATTCAGCATTTAAGTGTTTCATTTCTATTGAATTTATTGATTAATTTTTGTATATGCTTCAACGTTCTGTGTTGCTCTTTTTTGTTAGTTTTTTTAACAATTTTCAAATAAAGAAATAGTAATGAATCCACAGTGTTTCATGCAACCCCACATGTATCGTTGAGCGTGTAGGTCAGAGGCGAAATACTTTGTTTTCTGCATCTCTGGACATCAGAACTACAGAGCGAATAGTTCTGAACAACTGAAGAGGATGCAGTGGACGCACAACTCACACCACAATGCAACTTTTTAAACAATCCAGAAAGCCGATAATAGAAGAGCAACACGGGAAACAGTCCTACAGAGAAGTGGCAGCTTCTTTGACTTTTCTGTTTATTACTTTTTTTTTTTTCGCCACTTGAGTTTTCAATTAAAATATATTTAAGTTCCAATGAAGTGACCTCAAAAGGTGCAATTCTCAGGAGACTTTTGACACAATGGAGCTACTTCCAAATTCAAGGAAGCAGGTCATCGCCTTTAGGAATGTAGACAAGGTGAAGTGAATCTTCTGAAGTCCAAATTAGGTGATTTAAGTCACTTAAAATGTGGCATGGTTGTTTAGGAGAGATGGGCTGATCTGAGCAGGGGTGTAGAACCAAATTCTGGGCTTCATACATGAGCCTCCTGAAGGGCCCTCAACCCACCTGAAAAGTAACCCATCCCCCAAAACACACACACACACACACACACGTCTGACCCATCTGATCCCTACTTTTTCCCTGCAAAATAAGTGCATGCATTTCAATCCTTAAACATTCCTAACACACAATAGGTCTTTTTCTTTTCACTTTGTGTTGTTTATGTTTGTGAACATGTAGGAAACCACATAGTCTAAGTTCACATAAATCCTTCACTTTGCTCTATTTACTCATATAAAATAATAAAAGTCATTTTAACATCGTATTCAGTTTCAAATGCATCTTTTTTCAGCTGTAGACATGACTGTGATGGAGCACACCTCACGTTGTGGTTCATTTAAATCTAGACAATCCAAAACTGTATAGAAAAGAGTATAAACTGCCAAAACCTTTGACACTACGACTGTGTCTTATACTAACGGTGCTTTTAATTACCTTTCTAGTGATAAACTGATGCATGCATATAATTCTAATTGTATATCAGCAGTGCAAAAGTATTTCAGTCATATCTGTTATTTAAGGAATCTTACTGGTTTCCTTTTGCACAGGTCTGAGGCAGATGTCTCCTTCCAGAGGTGCAGCTAGGATGTACAGAGGTCTGGTCATGTGACCATTTGCACTAGTGACATGACACTGATGCAATTTGACTAATGACTCAACAGTTACTGTGAAAAGTAAAAAAGAGAAAGAAAACATATAGCATAACATATAAAAGAAACATTTTTTTCATAAGTGCAGGTTCACTGAAGAGATTAAAGTAACAACTACTGCAACATTTGATTTCCCTTCAGGGAATTATAGTTTTTTTTGTTTGTTTTGTGTTTATTGAATTGAATTCTGACATTAATTAAGTATTGAATGTTCTTCTGGTTAACAAAATCATGAATAAGTCCAGTTTTTTAGCTAGCTGGCTGTAGGTGGAGTGAGTGTCATCTTGCTAAACGTTAGTATATAAGACAAGTGTCATTTTCAGACTTTTCTAGCTGAGACAGATTTTTCTAGCTGTATTCATACATGCGCCACGATGTTGGTGAGATGCACCCAACAGCTTCTGCCTCCCGAAGCGTCTTCAGAGTAATTAAGAAAAGGTTCATCAGTGACCTTATGGGTGCAGCTGTTGATGGCCATGAGCTAAATTTTAATTCAAAACAAAGCTTTGTGGATGGGTGGGCTGGGCGGGAGGGGACGAGGCGCATGAAAGCAAAGTCAGGGTGAGCGAATCGAACTGCTACTTCACTGGTAGGATGAAGAGAAGGCAGCTGAACAAGAGCGAGGTTTTCTTAATGACTTGTGGCTGAAGATGCTAAATGTTGATCTCGAGGGAGCCGAGATGACAAGCCTGAGGGACCCCCCCACCCACCCCTATGTGTGTGTATGTGTGTGTGTTCTCGGTGTGCGTATTTGTTTGTGGCCAGGTTTTAAATTACTCTGACAGTCCACTTTCTCCAGAGGGCAGACTGTTAATGAACTCTGCAGGACTTGTTATACAGTAGCTGCATTTGTAAGAACTAATTATTTCTCAATTAGAAAAGTGCTATTAAACTGACCAAGCTGCAACAGAAGTTTCTATATGTTTTCTTTACATTAAATCACACAAGGAATTTATGTCTCGGCGTGCTAAAGAGTACGATTTAATCCCTTTTAATACAACTTTCATTGTCCAGCCCTTTTAGAAAACTTTAGAGGCGGTCAACCTGACCATGAAATCTTAATGGTTTTGAAAATACACGTGTTTGAACGTCCTTTCAAGATGTACATTTGGAGATAGAAGTGCTTTTACTGTATAAAAGAAAATAAAGTATAGAACTTGAGAGTTCTCACTAGCAGAACAAGGCAACAAGCACTCACTGCAACAAGCAAACTGACCACAAAATAGTTCTTTAAAACTGAAATTTTATTGTACACTAATAACGCTCTAAAACCGACTGACGCTGAAACGCTGACCATCAATCACGCGCGTTACCTTCCTCCTGCTGCGTGTAGCGTCAAAGCCGCAGCGTGATTGCTCAAGGATCTACCCTTACTTGGGTATTTCACATCTTATAATGTTTGGTATTATTTAGTTCACTAGTGTCTTTCGTAGGACAGAAATATTCCACACCGCAACTGAATTTACGATCTTTTCTGCCATTCCTTCTTTTTGTCCCACATTTTTAATGCCACGTATGTATGTAACATTAAACATTAACGTTTGCATTAAATCACACTTTCAGTCTCGATTAGAGAGCATTTGAATCAGATTTTCTTTTTGTTAATATAATGGATGATTATGTTGTTCATTTTTCTGGGCCGATCGGTCTTAAAGGGTTAATTTTCACTTAACTGTTATCGTTCCTTGAATTGCTTGTTTTGTAGTTCTTTTTTTTTTCTTTTTAGTGTGTGTGTGTATGTGTGTGTGTTATGTATCTGTCTTTTATTAGCTGAAAAGCCCAACCTCTATTACCTGATGTCGGACTGTGCACCACTTTTTGTTCTTTAAATAATTAATTTTTGAGTTTGAGCAAAGCAGCAGTGAGATTCACCACAGCGCTGATGAAGAAAACCTCTGAGCATCGGCGTGGACTGCAGGATTAGGATTCACACAAATGCGATGAGTTCACGCTCAGTGGTGGTTGGGCCTGACACTTTGAACTGCAGAAACATCAGTCAAGAGATCAGACAAGATATCAGCCAGGCGATTTGAATCACTGCTGAATGGTCCTCCAAAGCCAGCCGACGGACCATGAATTGAATTTGGCAACGCAAGAGATCCCCCCACCACCACCACCACCACCATTTAAAGTGGACAAGACTGGAATATTTTAAGCCAAGCTCTTCACCTTCATTACGACACATCGTTCCACTACATCAGATAAGGAACATTCCAGTGTGTAGTGAACACAGCGCCATGTCGTGTCAGCATCACCACATTTTCCTATTCAAAAATAGGCGACTATGGTATGAACTGCAAATAACTGCCCAGGGTGATTTAAAGACGATGAAGTGATGGGTGCAGGGTCGAGCATGTTTGTGCTGCAAGTCAGGAGTGATGGAGTAGAGGAGGAGCGCTGGTACGGACTGGGCTTTGAAATCACAATTTGTAAATCTCTGTTATTTACTGTGGGGTGGGGAGACCTGGAGAAATCCACGGAAGAAATGAGGAAAAAATGAAAAATGGAGAGAGTAAGGAAAGGAAAGTATGGCATGACTCCACGGGGAGAGTCGAAGATGCAGGATAAAAAGTAGAAGATAAAAAATTAGGTAATATGTACAAAAGAAAGACTGATTTATTTTTAAGTAAGGGAAACATATGGTTAAAAAAAAAAGTGATTGGAATAACCTGAAAGAAGAGTAGAAGGGAGATTAAGTAAGAAAATGAAGTAACATTGAGGGGAAAGGAAAGAACATTTTGGAGTCGGGGCTTTCAGTCTGCATCTTTTTCCTTTTATTTTCAGTTCCTGAGTGGTTGGTACCATCAATCCCTCTTTTATTTTGAAAGGCATTTGCCTTTGAAGCTCATGAGTTTTTTCTTCCCGTTCTGCCATGTCTGTTGTTTGCTTCAGCGTATACATACTTCACATATTCTTTGTTCCCTGCCAGTGAGCCAGATCTTTGGATTCAATTTATCCTGGACTATATCATCCTGCAGCAGCCTTTTTTTCTTTTTCTTAAATAGTAAGCCAATGTCTTGTTTCTTCCATGTGCCCAGATGCTGCATTTAGATAATCCTTTATGAAGCCACAAAGGGGCAAAAAAGTATTTAGTCAGGCCCCAATTGTGCCAGTTCTCCCACTTAAAAAGATGAGAGAGGCCTGTAATTTCCATCATAGCTATAAATCAACTATGAGAGACAAAATGAGAAAAAATCCAGAAAATCACATTGGCTGATTTTTAAGGAATTTATTTGCAAATCATGGTGCAAAATAATAAGTATTTGGTCACCTACATAGAGGGAATAATTTCTGGCTCTCACAGACCTGTAACCTCTTCTGTAAGAGGCTCCTCTGTCCTCCATGCGTTACCTGTATTAATGGCACCTGTTTGAACTGGTTACCAGTATAAAAGACACCTGTCCACAACCTCAAACAGTCACACTCCAAACTCCACTATGGCCAAGACCAAAGAGCTGTCAAAGACCAGAAACCAAACTGTAGACCTGCACCACCATGGTTACCATCGAAGGGCAGGTTATTCTTTGTCTTATTTATTTTATTTTATTTTCTCAACCATCTGTTTTATCAAATGTACTGCTAGTTACTGGACTTGGTTAGAAAGATAAAAGGATTTCTGTTTTTTTTTTTGTCAAAACCTCAAATTTCACAAAACTTTTATTATAAAATTGAGGCTCTTGTACTTAAATCACATTTTTTTCTTATATATTCCTTTTTTAAAATAATTTTGTAATGTAAAATTGTGAATTTAAGAATATCACTTTTTTTTCATAAAAGTGATTTTTTTTTTAAATCTCAAATTCCACAAAATTTGCAACATTAATCACAAATTTCTGCATCTTGTACAAAAAAAAAATCACATTTAAAAAAGAAATGTTAGTCTTTTTTCTTACAAAAAAAAATCAATTTTGAGAATGTTTTATTGTACAATCAGAAATTTTGCAAAACTGTGACTTTTGAATTTAAAAGTAACATTTCTGTGTAAAATATTCTGCAAATGTTTACTAAATCATGACAGGTAATTCCCTTTTTGATGTCAGAACTAAATCAAACAGGCAGTCATATTGAAATTTCCTCAGACACCCTCTAGTTAGATTTGTTTTCTAGTTATATGATTGTCTTCGCATGCTCGAATGAGCCAGATAAAATAAAGTGATGGACCGGATGTAGCCCGTGGTCCTTGAGTTTGACACATGTGCCCTAGGGGCTGCCATGGAGGATCCTCTGTTTCCATATTAACCTGTCTTCTGCATCTTCCTCTCACACTAGACAACTCCATTTCCTCTTCCACCACATCCAGAAACCTTTTCGTTGGTCTTCCACTTTTTCTCCCTCCCAGCGTTTCCATCATCTCCAGCTCCAGCATTGTTTTGCTGAAATATTCACTGGCTCTACTAACTCCACTCTTCTTGCACTCCCCTCTTCACCTCTTTTCTACACTCCTCACTGCTCTGAACAAGTATATTTCAACTCCAGGGCCGCTGCTCTTGACCACTACTCCCACTGCTTCCCTTTCATTTACACACATGTATTCTGTCTCGCTGTGAATGACCTTCGGATTTGGTGTATAAGATGCTTTAATGAAATCGAATAAAATATGTAAAAGAGAGAAACCAGCAAATATAATGGAATATTGAAAGGAGTATGAATTGGAAGAGGAGAAAGTGAGGGAAGAAATTAAAATTGTAAAGAAAAATGAAAACAGGGAGAGGGAAGAAGGAAGGACAACCATAAAAAAAAAAGACTATGACTATGAAGGGAGCCACTGCAGACCTCAGCTGTATCTGGGCCACAAAATGGATTTTGGTGACCTGTTACTTCCTTACTTTGTGGAGAGAGAGAGAGAAAAAAGATATGTGGGTTCATAAAACAGTGAAAAGGCAGGAGAGGGGTGGTAAAAAGAATATGACTCTTTTATGAGTTTGTTAGTTATGAAAAAAAAAGTACTCATTTTTCATATCTGTCGACATCGGCAGTGATATCCTTGCAACCATGAAAGGGGATGTCAGTAAACTTCAATGAATCAATAGTAATTATCATTATTAAAATGCAGCATGATGCTGCCACCTCCATACCTCACAGTTGTTATGGTATAAACTCCGCCTTTTAACATAAAGCAAAATTATCATCGTCACTAATTGAGATCTTAGACCATGTGTAGCTGTAAACTGTAATCTGGCTTTTGTACTTTGGTTTTGGAGCAGTGGCGTTGTCTCACTGTGTACTCTTTCAGTTCACATCTGTTTAATAATGATAATAACGATGCTCCCTTACTGGTTTCAGGTAGCATCTTTATGACATCTTTCATTGTGGTTCTGGTGTCCACTCACATTTCACACCAGGATACTTTGTCTCCTTCTTGAGCAGTATCTAATCATACGTGCATGTTATTGTTTGAGCAGATGAATGCAGGACCTTCAGGTGTCTGGAAACTGTACCCAAGAAGGAACCAGACCAGTGAAGACTCTGAAGTCTCCTGATTCCTTTTGATTTATCCCAAGACGTCTCGTAACAAGGCTTTGAAGTGTTTGAAGGTAGGCGTGCCTCCGGAAGCTTCTAATGCCAAAACATCATCGGCATGGAGATTCTCATAGCTGTTCAGGCCACAGTCAACTTATCATTTAATATAAATTCTCTAAAGGATTTCTGCACCAATCAAGTTTGCTGTGAGACTGAGCTGGAAAAGAACACAATTTGTGGTTTTGTAGTGTGAAAAGGAAATAGAATGAAAGAAGGAGAAGGAAGTATCGACTGAGGACTCCAAAAAAAGAATGAAAGGAAAAGAGGAGAGCGCTTTGAGGCCATGATGGATAGGATAAACGTAGAGGAAAACAAGAAGCAATCCTGAGGGGAAAACAATGGCTTTGTTATTTCGGTAAGTCGGCACAGTCCCTGCCCCTCTCCTTTCCAATGTCTCTCTGTCCTCTCACATGTCCACTGTGGGATGAAGCGGTTTCTTCCCCTGACTCACCTGTCTTTCACATTGAAGGGAAAGACCAAATAAAATAAAATAAAATAAAAAGTTTACAGGAACCTAATGATTTAAACGCTATTCATCACACTGGTGTCAGATTTGCCCGCTAGGCTGTTGGTCAGAAAAGAGGCAACCAATAAAATGGCTGGCATTCACAAAAAAAAAAAAAGAAAAAGAAAAAGACAAGAAAAAAGAAAAAAATCGTTACAACAAATCCCCGGACCTCCTCCTTCATGTCAGAGGAAACAGGCAGTTGATGTGAGGAGCGGCTGTGACAAGGCTTTGAAGTCCAGTGAAACACAGCAATCAACCTCAAGAGCTTCAGAACAGATGTGATACCCTCGACTATCTCACAACGCTATTACACGGCAAGACATGTTCATGCATACATACATATATATATATATATATATATATATATATACATATGTCATAAAGCACTTGGGGGGATGGGGGAGGGGGAGTCATGCACTTTTAGCAAGATGCTCCAAATAAGGCTTCAATAAACTATACAGCCCTCGATTAAAAGGCAGTATTCAGATGGAGGAGAGCCATCTGCTCAACATAAACACTGCAGGGTTCAATTCCCAAAAGAATCTGAGCAAACAATGTAAAGCTGCAATAAAGGATTAGAAATGTCAGGAAAGTGCACTGAAGTTTTGCCTCTCACCTCATACAGATAAGACATAATTAAGGCTTTTAACTAGTAAAATAATGAATATGCCATCCCCACACCATTTCTAGTTTAATGAAAGCTCCATCCAAAGGAACGAATCCTAAACTGGAGTCAGACACACCGACCATTATGGAGGTTCAAACCTCATGTCTCCCTGTGGGCTGCACCAGTAAAACCACTAACCACATCCTTGAAGCTGGTCCAGTTGTGATGCTGCCAGACGTCTGGCTCTCCATCACAGCTGAACCAGATGATAAAGGTGACAACAGGTGCCAACGGGGTTGTTCTGTTCAGCGTGGCTTTCTGATTGCGTGTCTTTGCTTTTTTGTGTATGTGCAGGAGGGGGATCAAGGCATATTTTCAAAATCTGTTTTGTTTTTTTATGCTTCGGTACAGGCCGCCTGCTTCGCCGTGACAACATAATATCCCTTCTCCGTGTAACACACTAGTCCACCTGCGGTGAGAGAAATTTAATAGATTCACAAAGAGTCAAGGTAATACAGAAGCACTCATTTGGAGTTCCTGCACAAAAAAACAATACGAAGGAGCCTTAAGTCTTCTCAGCAGTCACACTGCAATATTAACAAGATGCAGAGATGTAAAATTCTGCAGCTGTGCTCTGCTGTGAATCTGGCTAATCTACCTGACATTTTGGTACATCACTATCCATCACCTGCTTGTTCTGTTTAAAAGAGCCATAAAGATAAAGATTAAAAAAAAACAGCACCCCAAACATCTTTATCTTATAAATTTAATTTTGTGTTTGGAAACTGTGGCTGTTTCCAAACCAAATGCGCTTGTTTCACGAAAGAGCAGCAACATTTAGTCAATTATTGACATCATTTGGGACTGAAGACTAAATAAGTTTAAGCAGAGCCAAGTCTGTTGCCGTCTCAGTCAGCATATTAAATCACACAACTTTAATTTAAGTATATTTGATATTTGAAAGCACCGTGATCTCCAAAGATACTCTGGGTACAGAACAGTTTTTTTTCCTTCATGAATCCCCACCCAAGATCTCTATCAAAGGCTACACTTATTTCCTCTGTTTCTGGCCTTTTCAGCATAAATGTCACTGCATATAAAGCGTTTGGTTGCTGTGCGTGTTGGAAGATGAACACATCACTTCTGGCATTCCCCATCAGAACATATGATTTTACTGAACAGTTGTTGTACTTCTGTGATTACTGAATTTACGTGGAAGTCAAAAGTAAAAGCTGGTGGAAACCATTTGCATGTGACCAGTTTCTGCAGGTTTCAGCCAATGTTCTTCAATCCAGGTCCTCTGGAACCGCTTCCCTGCCTGTTTTAGATGTTTATAGTGTTTCAACACACCTGATTCACACCAAGGTATGCACAAGACTGTCATGCATCCATCCATCCATCAAAAAAGAAAAAAAAGCACAGCCTTCCAAGACCAGCCGAGGGATAAATTCTCTTCAGGGTGACCTGGGTCTTCCTTTGGGGCTTATCTCCTAGATAAGCATTCCTGAAATACCTCCCTCAGTAGGAATCCTGAGCAGATGCCCAATCCACCTCAATTTACTTCTCTAAATGTGGAGGAACAGCAGCTCTAGTCTGAGCCCTTCTCAGATGATTGAAAATTTAACCCTTCTCCTAAAAGCTTGGGTTCACAGGCAACAGAAGTTCTGTGGTCCGGTTTTGTCCAACCTCACGTCTCACAGGGAGCATTTCAGAAGTGGAGCACTTGCGAGGGCTGCGTCCTCAGCTGGATTTGTTAGCATTATGTTGATGTATGAGTTGGAGCCCCCTCATAGTATTTTACTTTGAAAATCCACCTAATTCTGACAGCTGACTTCCTGCCAGCTCAATCTACTGTGTGCAAAATGACACAGTCTGGTAGGGACCCAGTGCCAAAACTGACAATATGCATATTTTCAGTGGAGCAGAGCAGAAACTCCCTTTCGGGATGCTTCATGACACCTCAGATGAAATTACTCGCTACTAGAATGGCTACGATTCACAGCAGCTGGTGCAGTGCTACCATTTCACTGCAATCCTTCGTCCTGTGGTGGTTTTACTTAAGGCAGAGTCCAGCAACTCTGTGGAGGAAACCTCCCACTTGCATTCTTGTTCTTTCAGACATTATCCATAATTCATGGCCATAATTGAGGAAAGGAATAAAGATCAACTGGTAAACAGAGTGGCTCAACTCTCTTCACATCAACAGGCTGATACAGTAGACCTCGAAGGTCCATACAACTGCAGACGCCGTACAGATCCACATCCTTTTATCTTGCTTCATTCTTCATTTAAATGCAAGACAAGATCTTGAGATACTTAAACCCCTCTACTTGAGGCTTTCCCTCTTTCTGAAGAAAGAGGGCATTCCACTCTTCCATGGTCTCAGATTTGGAGGTGCTGATTTTCATCTCTGCTGATTTGCACTCAGCTGTAAAATGCTCCAGCGAGAGCTGAATATTGATGGAATCAAACGTGATGCAGCAACAGCACATATGAAATCCTGGCAATGATCCATTACGTTGAGTCACTGGTGTTGGAGCAGGGAAACATCTAAATCATGCAGAGTCGTGGGTCCAGAACAGTGTTACACAATGACAAAATGTGGGAAAACAATTGTGACAAAATGCACTTTTTCTTCTAACAATCGCATAAAGGGCACCACTCATCACATAACCCATGATTCTGATTTCAGATCAGAAATTATGAGTTTCAGGTCTCTTAGGTTAGGTTTGGTCTTGGATTGGTCTGTTTCAGATCTCCTGTGCTGTATTTGGTTTTCATCAAAACTGGTGCTTTGAACTATGGTCAGACATCTTGGTCTTTTCTGTCCAAGAAGACAACTGACCTTAATCTGTCTCACTTGTGAATAATCTTTCTGTGTTTTTTTTTTTTTTTTTTTTACTGTTATGTATTTTTGTTCATATCAGGCTGACGTTTACCGGGTCTCAAGACCTGGTGAGAAGAAGATTATTTATTTTTATCTATTTATTTTTTGTGAATGTACTGTAGCTTTTAACATTAAAACAAAATTTAAAAAAAATGAAAGGATAAAGTGAGTGAAGAGGTTCAGTTCCACATTGCAAAGTCCTGAATTATTTACGAGGCCGTGGTGATCTAGAGAGAGGATGAGAAATGCTTGGTGTTCCTGTAATGCATTTAAAAACTGATAAACTCTTCACGGGGCTGTTTAGACAAAGCTAATAAAAGTGGCCACGGCAGCTCAGCTTAATTGCGCTGACAAGTTAATTGCCTGGTCAGCAAAAAAATGATGTCATTTAAATAAAACAGCTTCAACAGAGAGTATCTGGGTTCTTTCCCCACTCAGAATAGTTGTAACCTTTTGCAAATCCCTTCAGATTTTTCCAGATGAGCTCCAGTACAGCAACAGCTGGACCGAAAACGCAGTCCAGGAACGTTTCATTCACAACAATTTTAGGGCAGACTTCAAAAAGTCCTTCACCATGTTCCACCCCATAATATCAAAGCTGCTGACAGCTTCTGCTGTTGTTCAGAGAGACCTTTAAAATTTCATTAAACATGGTGTCGGCTTTTTTTCTGAGCTGTTTTCTCAAACTCTCTGGCGTTGCATTAATTATGTACGCATGTGCTGTCACCTTCACTGGATTTGCAGCTGTCCTGTCTAGAAGCGTCACCAGAACACGTCTCTCCGTGTTAGACAATCAAGATGACATGGGCCAACATCGCTGTCAACAACACCTCTGTGTTTGGTGAAACTCTCAACAGCTTATTCCAATCTGAAAACACTGTTACTGCTCTGAGTTTAGGTGTTAAATAATGGAGCTGACTGTTACTATCGTGTTTCCTATCTTATTTTATATAATTATTACTGGATTCATTTTCACTGATTAAAAGGAAAGCAGAGACAGTCAACAACAGCCACTACTGTACTGGAAAAGAAGCGGTTGAGATACAACTTTGAACCTACGTGCTCTGTATTTATATCTGTAGTAAATGTTTAGGTGTTGTAACCATGTCTGGCCCGGACATGGGCCAGATATATTAGGGATTAGGGAGTTTTCTACCCGGCTTCTCAGATTTCCTTTGGCTATTGTCATCCAAGCATTTTTCTTTTTTTATGGCTGCATGTGGAGCTGTTGGTCTTAAGGAAGGTGAACCTTCAGCCCAGTCATTTAGGAAATCTTTGCACACTTCAATGAGCTGCCACCAACTTGCTTTACTGTTGGAGTATGGTAATGCATTTCCTTGGTTTCACCCAGATAGGTGATAGTTTAAGCAAAATATTTCAGTCTTATTTTTTTCTATCACAATAGAGGTTTTTTTTTGCTCGTACTGGACTAGTATCAGCTGGGGACCTGCAGTAAGTTTTAAATTATGCCCCGACGTCGGTGTTTGTAAGAGTGCATTTGGATGTAATAAGCGAAGTCTGTGTTTTACTACAATTTACAGACATTAATTCCCAGATATGTCGTCAAAGTGTGTGTTGCGTAACATCTGGTCCCGCAATCATACGCGCAATGGCCAAGAAAAACATTTGTATCCTTTGTGGATAAATATTGTATTTTAAATGTATGATCAGTGATCATTCAACTGCTGTTTTATTTGCAGGGAAACAATAAAATGGTAACTTAAACAAGTCATTGGTGTCCATGGTAACAGTGAACAAAACGGTAACCAGCACTATCGATGTAGTAAACAATATTTCCTCTTACAGCATGCGGCCACGCAAGTCATCCAGCTCATCATTGCTTTTCTGCTGACTGAACTTTTTTCTTTTTATTGGTCTCCAACGTAATGTTGACAAATATCTTGAATTTTGTCCCAAAATGCCCATTGACTATGGTATTTATCACTGTCTTCATATATTCGCGAGGAAAAAGAAGAGGCAGCGAGAGGAAACGTAAAAAGAAAAAAAAAAAACCTTCCCATAATCATGGCATATTTGCACTGGATTAGCATGACAGACATCGTCCACCATCTTCTTTTTTTTTTTTTGGTGGAAAGACTTCCATGAGGCCTTAAAGTGGTGGTTCGGCAGTGGTGTCTCTCTTGACGATCTCTGAAGCTCAACAAGAGTGACAACAGGGTCCGCCTCCTCTGATTGGTCAGACGAGGAAATGTGAGAATAATGGATGCCGCTGTTCTTTGGAAAACCTTCACTGCAGCATTATGTTTACGGCCTTCCATACATCTGAGTTTTGACACGTCTTTAAGATCTGCAGAGTGATTTTAGCAAACAGGAAAATGAAGCATGAAAATTAAATTCAAATTGCATCGCGGTTAGCTTGAAAACTGAAGAAAAGTGAAGGGCCTCTGAATGCTGTCCTCCGTGTCCTTTGCCCCCGCACGTCTGTTAGTGTCAGCACAATTAGCTGAGCTGCTGCGGCCATCCAGTTGGCGACGACCAAATTGTCCAATTAACAGTTTAGCAGTTTTTAAGTGCATTACAAGAACACCAAACAGCTTTTCTGGGACGTCTCATCCTCTCTATATCCTTCGACAGCCTTGTAAATAATTCAGAAGGACTTTGCAATGTTAACCACTGTGGAGGCACAGCACGTACGTGCAACATCCCCACCGACTTTATGCTTTTATTTATTTATTTCATTTCAATACCAACAGTACATGCACAAAAGAAAATCATCTGCACCCACAACAGCATAAATAATGACATCATGTCATTATTATTTAGCAAAAACCTGACCCAGGACTTCCAAATCATATAAATATAAGCACAACGTTACTCTTTTAACAAGAATTGAGATGATTTGTAGCATACAGGTTCTTGTAATCAGATACATTTGATAAACTGATACTCAAATACTCAAAAAAGCAGAGGTTTGGTTATATATTATAGATGTGTTTCTCAAGTGACCTTGTTTATGTCATATTATCAGAAAATACTGTTAATTTTAGCAAATATGACAAAAATACACTTAGCAAGTGCAGCTTATTTGTTATTTTTTGTCTCTGGAACATTCAGGTCTTAGTTAACACAATGCCAAATAGGAAAGACAACTATAGCTGCACATTTTTCATAATTTCCTGATACCAGACTCATTTATTGTCAATTCTTCCATCTGTTGAACGAAAGATCCTGGACAGTCTCGTATTAGTTTAGGGGTTCATATTTCTTTGTGTCCTGTTTCATATTTGCTGGCTGCTTTACTTGCTGTTTTAGCTTCGAGGCATAACTGAACTTTTAGGAAAGTAAAACGATTATTTTACATTATTACAAGGATTAACAATGAATACTTTGGGGAACAACAGCAACAATACGCTACATTTTGTTGGTCTGCAGCAAAGCTGTTAACGCACCGCCACTGTTGCCTGTGAGCGAGTTAAGAAGCAGTAAATTCCCAAACTTCATCAACAACAACAATGAGACCTGCAAACAAACCCCAAACAATTATCAAATTGGATTTGCTCTCCGCATTGGAACACCTCTAATAAGGGGTGTAAGCAACAGGGAAACAAAGTTTAAATGGTTATTTGTTTTAATATGGGCCCAATCATTTTTCAAGAACTGTTGTTGAATTCCCTCTTGATCTCCTCCTGAAGGGAAATTGATTTCCTCAATTGCAGCCATTCACTCATTCTCAGCCCCTTCCCACTAACTCACAGTACTCAGGAATTCAAACTCTTCCGTGTGCTTCATTAATACAAAAAGCAATGGCAGGAGATGGAAGCGTCACCTGTTTCTAAAGTCTTCAACAGCTGCAAGACTTTTTACTTTCATATGTGGTTACAAAGAGTTACATCAGCGCTTTTGTGGGCCCCCAGCAGAAAGGACATCTGAATAGGTCAAAGCCACAGGGTCACTTCTCGTTTATCAGTGACTAAAAAAAGAAGTAAGAGAAACAGATTTGCAATGAACTGTACTAGACCATGACAGCTGAAAAAGGTTCCAGGCCCACTTAGAAACCGAACGAGGGGATGTTGGTAAGAATGGATAAATCAAGCCATGCGGAGA
Source organism: Arrhamphus sclerolepis (assembly GCA_037176975.1). Lineage (NCBI taxonomy): Eukaryota > Metazoa > Chordata > Actinopteri > Beloniformes > Hemiramphidae > Arrhamphus > Arrhamphus sclerolepis. Next base: position 3,919 of record JBAMYA010064328.1, on the reverse strand, counting down.
GAAAGGACATGGGTCTGAAGCATGAAGTTCATCAAAACGTTTTTGCTGTGCGCATAATCAAAACATGTCTAAGACGAGGCTGCTAAGCAGCATTAAATGTTCTTTTGAAGGAGAATACTGCATATCTTCTCTAAAGTGCTAAAAATGGAGCAATGTGATTTCTGCAGAAGAGTAATTCAAAGTAATGGGAGTAGTGTGTATGTGCTGGTAGGAACCAAGCAGCAAACATCCCTCTAATGGGCTGAAGCTCAATTAACAGAAAAAAAAAAAAACAAGTCAATCAGTTTTGCTGAAAATATAGAAATAGAGTTTTATTGTTTGTTTGTTTTTTTCTGTTGTAGATTTTAACATGGGGATCACATACTACCATTTCTACACTGGTTTTAAGCGCCTACGTCCCTACTTCCTGGTTGAAGTCAACCAGGAATGGTTGGAACAACTAAACCATCAGAATCTGTACTTCTTTGACGTGTATTTTTCTTTTTAATCAATGTTTACTTTCACATTACATCTAGCTTTGTCAGGTTAGCCACAGAAATATCTTGGTTTTGCCTTGTTTGTTCTTTTTTTGTTTTGTTTTGTTTTGCCGCTCTAGGACTGTCTGGTTTGGTTTAGAAACCATAATTCAATGGTAAATGTTAAGGAAAAAACAAATTTCTCTTAAGGTAAGCAAAAAGGTCAAATGTTTGGCCACCTGCAGATTATCGGTGCAGACCTCCAGCTTTTTTTTTTTTTTTGGCATATTTTACCAACTCACCTCTTCTCTGGTGTTGAGCAGAGTCTGTTGTGAATTTACTTTTGCTAATTCTATTTTCTCCTTTCTTATTGGATTCATTAATATTGTGCATTTCTTTCCACTTTGTTTACTCATTAGCTGTAGATGAAGAGGGGATTTGTGAAAAATCTAGAAAAGAGCTTAAAGGTCTGAGACAGGTGTTTGCTTAACTTCCATGATAGATAACAGTTCAGACCAGTTCAGAATAGTCTCTGTGCCCTCTCATACTGTGTCCAGGGAAAGCCTGGAGGCACACACAGGTTGTTACTTATACTACATACAGGTTGTTACTTAGCTATACTACATATGTCCTTTTCATTCAATGTGCACATACAGAAGATATTATTCAACTGTCTTCACTGGTTTAACCATGTGTGAGACTTTCCTGGGGTTTTTTTGTGTCTCATATGAAATCTGGCAAATATTAGCATATTCATGCACAATTCTTTAAATTCTTTTGAAGGTGAAAAACGGGCTTTCAGGGCTGAACAGAGAAGATGCATGTGCAGCAGTCTGTTCAGCTAGCTGCTGCTGCACTGATGTGCCCCTGAGCAATGCAGTAAACCCTCAGCTCATCATGCGGAGCAGACCGTCGCCCGCAGACGAGTATGTGGAAGTGAACGTGCAAGGAGGGTGTCGTAAACCAGCATGTTCTCTCTCTGCAAAGCTCCTGAGCAGTCGCTGGCTGTGTAATTATCGTCAAATATATTTCAGCGTTGTTCCTCTGCAAATTAAGGCCGACACGCTACTGCCGGCTCATTTGCAGTTCAGACAAGGGATGTAACCAGCAAACGTGTCGCCTCGGTTAATAACCCAACAGTACTGAACCTACAGACACAACTTCATCTAGATGCGGATGCTGCGTCTTAAAGTCAAGCATGAGTGAGGAAATGGATCATTAGCTGACTAACAGCATGTCTTGGCCATTTCCAAACCATTTTTCTTTTCTTTGTTTATTCATATGTTGGACATAATAGCATGGAGTTCAATCTATCAGTGGCATCTCACATATTTGGAACTTTACAAAATAAAAGTATAGCTCAGAAGTGTCAGAGTCTGTATCATCATGGGTCACATCACATCGTTACCATTAAAGGGAAAGTTATTTTTTAATTTCTCAACCAGCGATGTTGTCAGATTTCTCGCTAGATCCTGGACTTGTTTGTAACAAAGGAAAATAGAAAAAGTTAAATTCACAAAATTCAAATTGTTATTATGAAACTGAGGCTTTTGTATTAAAGCATTATCACAATTAAAAAAAAAAAAAAGAAAGACTTTTTTCATTAAAAAAGCAAATGTTATTATGAGATGGTGGATTTTTCAATGTCACATCTTTATTTTACAAAATAAATTTTTGTAAGGAAATCTCAAATTTCACAGATATCACAAGCTTTATCATAAAAGTGAGACTCTTGTACTAAAATCACAATTACTTTCATGTAAACTCACAAATTAAAAAAAAAATTGCCTTTTTTGAAAGATCAAGATTTTTTATTGTACAATAGAAAACAAGATTGACTTTTTAACTTACAATTACAAATTTTTCTCAGAAATTATCAGTCAGCACCAGAACAAATGAGCAGTCGCATTGAACTTTCCTCAAATTTTCTAGTACACGAACGTTCTTGTGGGTCACACAAAATTAAGTGGCAGTATTGATCACTAATTGAGGATAATTTTCCCCGTAAACTAAAAGTAGGTTGAGTTCTAATGTTTGCAATTAATGTTTTCAGTTTGATGAAAGATAAAGGGGAACAATTTTAGCACTGCGACAAACTGCTGCAGAGACTGAAATTACGCTCAGACAACTCAACAACTGGTCTTATTCACAGGCATCAACTAGCCTGAAGAAGTCGTTGTTTACTTCAGTTTGAGGATTTTAAGGTCGAAGTTTGAGTAGGTTAGAAAGACAAGAGCCAGGAAATTTACTCTCTGTCTCTGGCAATCAGGTAATGTTGTCTCTCCGTGCGACCTTGCCGCTGGACGCTGCAGACCTGGGGCTGACGTTTGAAGCTGATTAGGATGAGTTGCTGCTGCAATCATTGTCGCTTATTTTATCTGGGATAAAAAAAAAAAGGTAGGATGAACATCATTCCTGGCAGGTTGCTTACACTTTTCATTTGTCTTTCTCTGAAGTTGTAAATAAGGTTTCACAGAAAGCCAAAAATAGTTCCAAGTCAGAACAGCATTTGCCTGAAAGTTTGATGAAATTTAAAGGTGAAGCTTTCATTGCACTTGAAAGACGTTTTCTGTTTAATAATAAACCCATTTCATTTTTAGCATTCTAATAATCTAATAACACAAGACCTCCTTAGTCCTTTCCAACCATTTTACATTCATCAACTGATCAAAAATAAACACTTATAAACTGCTTTCTAAAAGGTCAAGAATGAGCAAATTATTTTTTTAAAGAATACAACACAAGACGAGGCCAAACATCTAACGTTGTACCACGTTTGATATCTACCTATGTTCATCCAAATCTTTCTCTACCTCTTTATGTACAAACATGATAAAAATCAAACACACAAACAAGTAAACCTTCATATTCAATAATTCCCATTAAGGCGGTGGTGTTGCTACTGTTATTTGGCAAATGGTTTATTATACAGAACCATCATCCATAGATTTCTGAAGGAACAAGGACTAGTGTAGCACCGACTGACCTACTGTGTTTGTTTGTCACTCTCCCATTGGCCGAGGCTAACCACGGTCTGGAAGGGTGGCTCAGGCAGAGCAGCAGGTAGCAACAGTTGGACCCAACTGGCTTTTGTTACCATTTCAGCCCACAGCTGCCTGCTGGGTGATAAGATGGCAAGCAAAGGCAAGGGCAGCTAACTGGTCCATGGCCTTTGCACCTGCTGGCTGTACCAGGGCCAAGTGAGCCAAGGTAGCAGCCCCTCAAGGCTAACCAAGAGGTAGTTGCAACAGTCTGTACAGTTAAAAAAACAAAGAGCAGTTAAAGCAGTTTTTCTACCAAGCAGTAATTAGATATACCTTTTTTTTTTTTTGTCTGGTGTAAATTTCGACATTGTAATGGAGTTTGACTCGCTTTTGAAGCCAGTCCCTAGTGGCCATTGAGTGAACTGCATATACTGCAATTGGATTGGTTATGAGCATCAAAAAAAAAAAAAAAGGTATAAG
>JBAMYA010064276.1:0-27048 GCA_037176975.1 Arrhamphus sclerolepis | reverse complement strand
GAGCCTTCAAGCACTCAAGGTGTGTATGTTGTGTTCTCTGATATTTTAATCTACATTGATGATGCTCTTTTTATTTGTTTGATTGATTTAAAATGTTCTATATTTTCATCTTTACACCTTTGTAAAGCACTTTGAGTTGCCTTCATATATGAAATGTACTGTACAAATAAACCTGTCTATTTTAGTAGCTAGCATGAAATCTCCCTCGTATTAAATGAGAGCTGTGTCTGAAATACCCAAAATTAAGTCAGGGTTTAATCAAACACACTCTGTTTTGATCTCTTCCTCATTTTCTTTCATTTGCTCAAGTTTTGGTCATTAAAAGTCAGTAATATCAAATCATATCACAGACAGTCCCAGCAGGAGATCATGGGACTGTCTCTGAGCAAGTTATCACTCAATAGTTTATCCTCGTGTGTATTATTTTTTGATTTTTTAAATATTTTTTCTTTCCATTCTCCCTTTGACAGCAAAGAACAGATGTAAGACTCAGCGAGATGCTTGAGGTATTTAAAAACCCCTCCACCCCCCAACCCTCCACACACAAACATGTGCGTCTGTAATTGACTTGAAAGGTCAAACACCAGCAGTGAAAGCAAAACCCACACAAACACCACTTTTTATGACAAATGCCTATTTATTGTGAAGGTCAGCAGTAGTGCATGAAATGGGTCTGTGTGAAATCCACAGTTAAACGGACAGTATCAGCTGTGACAACAGCTTTCTGAGGGATTAGAAAACTGACTGATAGAAGAAGTCATTCATCAAACCGTCGCAATCAGCCATCATTCACTGTTCTCTATTGATAACTCATGCAATTATTGTAAACTATCATTGCTTCACGTTGCTTTAGGAGGAAGACTATCCAGGTGCAATCCAGCTCTGTTTGGAATGTCAAAAGGCCGCCAGCACCTTCAAACACTACAGCTGCATAAGGTACAGTATGAACAGATTCATATAGCGGTTTTAACTGTATCTAATTGTAGAAGGTTTGGACTGGACAGACAGTTTTTGACCCAAGTTTGCTATTTCTAAGTTGTGCTGGTGTGGAATAATCTGACATAAGCCACAGTCAGGTAAAAGACATGTGGACATTGATCTCTTAAACTGTGTTTTCTTTGAAAAGCAGATCAAAGGGTGCTAGGTGTTTTTGTCTTTTCCTCCCTCCATTTTCAGAATTTTCCCTCAGGGACCTAATTCTTTTTTTTATGTGCATTGTCAATTCCTTGTGACTGTCAGGAAAGTTTTTCTTGTAAGATGTCTTTTTTTCCATCTGCAGACATTTACAGTGGACCTTTTACTTTGGGGAAAAACATACACACTCTACAACAGGACATTTTCAGTGTCTTGCTGCAGTCACATTTTTCCTTTTGAGCCCTCGTAGCATGTTCATTATTCATCTGGCAGCTTCCAACTTAAGCATGTTACTGCTTATCCCCCATTGAGAAAATATCCAATTACAAGATTTAGAGACAGCCGGTGAGCCATCACATACAGATGGTTAGACAGCAAAACACATCAGCAGACAGACAGACAGGCAGGCAGGCAGGCAAACAAACTTGAGCACAAGAGAATCATTGCAGTGATGTACTTGTGTTTCAAATGTTCACAATAAAATTTCATAACTAAACTGTCTATTTACTGGAGGTTTTATCCAGAGTTTTTTTTATATTTCATTTTATTTTTTGTTTTCTTGACCTTCCCTCTCCTCTACTGAGTGTGTTATGAAGAGGAATGTCTGAAAAATCTTTTATGTGCTCTCAGCACATGCCAAAATATCATCACACTTTTTATGAGTGGCAGGGTGTAACTATTGGTGAACATAGTGTTTGTTTTTTTTTTCTTTTTAACTTCTTGACAGAAGTCCATAAAAAGTTCACATGTATATTAAGAAAAATGCAGCTGCTCCTAATTCCCATTAATGGACTGTTATTGCCTTTATATTACAGCAAGCTGTCATGAAGCACATTTTTTTTCTTTCTTTCTTAATAAAAAGTCCTAAAATTCACTCTGCACATTTTGATGAAGTGGTATGATTATGTTTTTTTGTTTGTTTGTTCTAAGTATGTTCAGAGTCCAGAATTGAAGGGAGATGGTCTCTGGATGTGGTTTGCAAAAGGTTGAATTTTACCTTAAATTTTCATTAAGATGCAAACATAAAATATAGTGATAATATATGCACAAAATAAAAAAAATCACACAATGTTAGGAATAAAATGACTGTGATGCAAAGTTAGTATTTAGAGCGACTTCCCTCAAAATCAAAAGTGTATTTAACTGTGTTTAAGGAGACTGTCCCATCGTGGCGATAATCGTGATTTTATTGTATTGAAGTTTAAGAGAAACAGGCTCCTGTGTTTTCTATCTTAAAAAGAGAATAAATATGGATTATAAACCTTTTACAAAACAAAGAAGTAAGACTAGGTTGACCAAAGACTTTTTCACAGTGCAGTATATATTTTTTTTATTGGTCCAATAATTAATTCCTAAGGAATATGCATGTCAACAGTAATGACTGTTAAGTGTGTGGGACTGATTTCACTGTCAATGTTGAAACTTAATTAAAATGGGGACAATGTGCAAAAAAACATTAATAAAAGATGCTTTGCATCAGATTTAGCTCAAGCTATGGTGCGTTTGAACTTCCTGCCTGGTACCTACAATTCTTCTTTAAGCCTGTTTGCTCATCTCTGAAGCTCTGACAGGCGTAGCATGGATTGCTCCTTGTGTAAGGAATTTCTACAAAGTTTTAAAACTTGTGTACGCAGTGAAATAAAGAGATAAAGAGCTACCTTTCACTGGTTAGGTTAATCAGCTTTAAATGAACTTGTTTGCACAGGGCTTGAATGTAATGGACGCTTGCGTAATGGTCCATCAGTCAAGCCTGTCGATGCGGAAATGTGTCTGCGATCGGCACAAACTGAGCGATCTTTTAGTTGAGTATTTTAAGTTTATCGAAAAATCAGGCCAAATATAGTACACATGTAGTTTCTTCCTTCTCCATAATGTTTCAGAATCATGTTGAAAAGGGTCTCTGCGTTACTTTGTCACAGATTTTCATGCTGTCAAATGCAGTGATGCTACCAAGTACGTCACAAGACGAGCAGCAGGCCTTCCTGCTCCATTTCAGTTGTAGCGTATGCTCTTTTGTAGTCTGGATTAATGTGTACTTGTATAACTTTTTAAGAGCCACTGCTAATTATGTGCCAGTTATTGTAAAGGTCCCCTGCTCACAATAACAACATTTTATTAGGACTTACTCAAAGTAGAGGTGATTTTGTAATTCTGTTTGTGACCACTAATATGCTATACTTCTACTGTACATAAACTGATGCATATTTGTTTAAATTAATTTATAATCAGCGTCATGAAAATTTTTTTGTTTTGCTGGGTACTTTTCTGTGTCTAGTAAACTTACTTTTGGTATGTCCCTAATAATTTTGTGAGAAGTTTAATTGGATTTTAAGTGTAATTGGGTTTTAAGCTGCGAAAGTAAAGACTTTCAGTGCACATTTACTGTACGAAATTAACAGAAATAATCAATATTCGTGTTGAGCTGACTTTTTACTACAATGCGCCTCCATTTTCATATAATTACAACCCTAATGATGTCTCATTTACAAATCACCCCTCTGAATCTGTGCATGTGCACAAATTTCCCAAAAAGTGGCAATTGATGATCAGATTCGTAGAGCTGAACATGCACAAGAACAGACAGTGCTCCTTTCTGGGAATTACAGTCCACCTGGAAATATGTGCACGTGGACCTCACTCTTTAAATATCTCAGTATTTATATGTTCAAAATAATCAAGACTGATTGATTAACACCTTTTCTAACTGACTGTGAAAATCTGTGATAAGCTAATTATATTCATTGTGCCTGTTTAATCTTGTATATTTTTATTAAAGCTTGGTCGGAGGATGTCATCAAGATGTTTGCTGTGTAAATAGTGGAGGAGTCTGTTCGTCTCTTTTTTGAGGACAGCAAAGTTAGTTTCTTGTTAATTTACATAATCCATATGTGCAGAGGAGTAAGATGTAATTGGCTGGAGAATGGCTGGCGTGTGAGCGTGTGCAGCAGTCACCGCTGTGCTCACTGCAGTAATTTCTCTCACAGAAATTCTGTTTAAGCTAAAATCACATTGAATACATTTGCGGTATTAGAGGATATTATTTAAAACTACAAACAAGACAACATTTTGTTGTTCAGATGCTTGGATGAGAATTTCACCAGTTAAGCTTGCTAATGTGGCAGTGACAAAAATGGCTAAAAATGAAAGCCAGACCTTCTTTATCTCAGCATTGTCTTCTTCATGAGAACGACTTGGATGCTCCGTGTGTGCTGTGAGCGTGAGGGACGTGATGATGAAACAGCCCACTGAGCAGATTATCCCTCTTTCAGGCCCCAGTTTGTGTGCGAGGGACTTTTCTGAAAGAGGCCCCAGGTCTGGGTCCAAGTTTTGAACAGGCTGCATTAAATATATGAGAGCAAAAACCGCATAGAAGTCTTTGAAAATTTAAATGAAAGCTACACCCATGAGTCGGTACTCTTGTACACCTAAAGCCAACAAGTGCGGAAAAAGTTACAATCCTATTAGATATTTCAGCATCCAGTAACTTAATATTATCTTTCTTTCTTTCTTTCTTTTTTTTCTTTATTTCAATTTGAAAAGGGTGAAAAAAAAACCTAAGTAGTTTTCCCTCTGCTGCTGCTCTAAACTTCCTTCATCCTTGAGTCTTCTGCTCTTCACCTTTTTGACTTTTTGCTTGTTTGTAACCTCCGCTGTTTTCTTGGTTACATAACTGTTGCTTTTGTCCCCTCCCGACATGTTTTACTCTTTGAAGCCCTTACCTTGCCTCATAGTTCCCCTCCTCCTGCCCCGTAGCCGTGACTAACACAACTGTAGCAAGAATGGCACGCTCACAAAATGTGAACATCCGCCAAAGCCTTTGAAGCACGTTACATATTAGCCTTTTAACTAGTCAGGGAACTGATGTAGAGACACTAACCTCAAAGCCCTATGGGCACATATATTCAATGATAATTGAAAAATATGTTAAAAAAACGACTCCCTGATTTCCATGTGACTCTGTTTCAGTCCTTGTGGTCCCCACCGGGACCAGATTGTTAATTAGTTCTTTCTTCTCATCAGTTATTTATGTATTCTTTCTGATCATGGAAGAGTGCCAGCTTGTAAGGAGGGGATGCATCTGATGCTCAACTGAATGGTGTTAAGTATTGTGCACTATACAGGAGATGCACAGTTCGACCTGGTTATTGGTTGACCTCCTGTGGCGTTCTTCCAAAAGTCAGGGATGATTTAATGGGAAGTTATGGGCTGTTGGTATTTACTGTTAAGATGGTGGCTCCAAATCTATATTTGTTGAATTTAACTGTGTGTGTTTTTTATTCAAACCATGACATTATTTAAAAACTGACATCTCAGTAAGAATATGTCTTCTGTAGCCGCTTGGTTGTTTTGAGTCCTGCTCCTGTCAAGTTTTCAGTCTTCTTTACCCATTAATTTCGACCAAGCTGCCTTCTTGTCTGCAGCATTGGGATTTGTTGAAATGCTCTATTATGATGAACAGGGCATTTATTTTCTTGGCCTACTGAACTCCTCTGGTGTATTTCCAAATTCTGGCTACCAGATGTCTTAGCCTTTGCTTTGCACTCTCCTGGGCCTTGTCTATTCACATTCTAATGCATTTCCCCAGTAGCCTGGAACTGACATTGATCAATTCACCATTCTGTAGTTGAGCCATCTTTGTTTTGTTTTTTTTGTTGTTTTTTTTTTTTGGCCTCCAGTCATGGTGTCCAGTGAGGATACTTGCAATCTCTCTGTCTTTTAATGTGCTGGGAATTTCTGGTGTTTTTACTGCTCATCATCTTACTGGATCCAGGTGTTGTGTGGTAGTCATGGTGAATATTAAATGCTGATGGTCCCTTTTTTGCATGACCAGTATGATTATTGAGCTCATCTGTTATCTGTCTTTTGCTTCACATAGCTTGTCAGTACAACTTACAACTGTAATGTTTGCCTTAGTTTTTTTTTTTTTAAGCGTAATCCTCCACTTGTATTTAAACATCTGCCAAGCAATTATGTGGTACACACAACCACAAAAAAATGTTATCAGCTTGCCATTTTGCTACCTAAACTGCATGTGGGACTGTCTCCAGTCTCCTCGCGGTTTCTCTGATCCTTCCTCTCCAGTCTCTATCCCCAGCTGATGTCAAGATGCTTAATTAGCAATTTGTTAAGGACAAACTCTCCCTTGGGCAGTTGTCGACTCACAAGGCACAACATAAGAGCAAGTTGACCTGAAAAAGACCCCGAGCAAAACAAGGACAGAGGCAGGGAAACAGTGCAACAGAGGGTGATTATGAATGGATGCAGGAGTCACAAGGGATTTGACTTAGTGTCTCGGGATCTATGAAACAGTCTTTATTTCTTTTGCTATTTCTCAACTTTTCAGTTGAAGGCAATTCCTACGATGAAGCAAACATCTGAGCATGCTTCAAAGAAATGTGGGCATCTTGTGTCCTGGATAAAAATTATACCTGCACATAAACACCTACACAGTCGTGACTCAGAATTGTAATAGTTGTAATTGTAGAACTGTAATAATCCTGACTTTCAGAATCACCCAACTGCACCACAAAGACTAAGAAAGGTTTAAAATGTAGAAAATTCAGATTTAAAAATGAAGAGTTTTAAAGGAAGGAGCCAGAATCAACAGAGTTCTGGGAGGAAGGGTCGGAAGAACCAGAGGCCGATCTGGCTTGGCAGGAGAGCTTGGGTTGGTGGTAGAGAGAGGTAGCAGGCGGGCTGAGACTTGGAAAGTCGTCATAGATAAGTAGAGGCAGCAGAGGCAGGCAGATGGCCAGGTTAAGCTAAGTATGCAGGCTGGCGAGCCAAGCTGAATCTTTAACAGAAGGAAATTACTGCTGGAAAAAGGAGTTCAAAAACAACAACAAGAGAAAAAAAAAATAGAGCTAGAAATTAGAAATACAGTAAATGTTTGGGTTTGCTGATATTGTGGGTGATGGAACAGCCTTGCAAAGGCAGGGTGGGAAGTATAGTGGAGTATATTGATATAGTGGCTGAGCTGATGAATCACTGGAACGTCGAGGAGCCAGGTGCAGAAGAGCGCAATGCACTTTACACACAACAACAACTAATAAACACATGCAAAGATACAAACAAGTGGGGGACAACAGGAGTTTGCAAAAACAAGAAAAGAGATGTAGAATTATGGTGAAAGAGTTGTTGAAGAAGCAACTTTTTAGTTATTTTGCTTAGTTTTTATTTGACATGAAAGACTACAGCGTGTAAATGCACATTCCTCTCCACTGTTGGGGAAGCCAGAATTGTCTGGATGACTAAAGTCTGTGCAAAAAAGAAATGTTTGTTTTTTCACGCCTCTGTTGGCCAGATGTTGCTTTCTTTTTCAGTCGAAACCTCTTGACTCTGAAAGGCTCGAGAATGCAGTCTTTCTTTCCTTTTTCTTTTTTGAAGATAAAAATGAACGATACAGTGTCTTCATCCGACCATCCTTTCTTCAGAATGCTTTCATCCATTTCAGAGCAACAGGAGTAGAAGTGGAAAAGCAGAGGCTTCTCGCCTCCATTACCTCCTCCGGCCTTTGCTGGAATTTCTGCGGCTTGGAGACATGATCCCTCCTGCGATCCCCCATTCCTCCATGCCTGGTATAGGAAATGAAGTAGGCAGGCATCTTTTTTTTTTTTTTTTTTTTTTTTTAAAGTGGAATATCAGTATTAAGACAAGTCTAGAATTTCTTTTATGATCCTAGTGAATAAGCTCAGCCAAAGTACAGAAAAAAAAACAATCACCCTTCAATCTTGTCCACTTTTATTCATATTCCAAAGTTCACAGCTTAAGTGCTCTACAGTGACCTCGTCACTGCAGCTGTGAACAAGATTCCTCAATACTTGAACTTGTCCACTTATCCCTTTCACCAGAAGGAAACATCATTATTTTTTTTTTTTTTTCCAAAGATCACATTTGCTGCAAACTTTTCAAGTTAACACCTGTGCTGGTGTTGGACATTATCTGCAGAGGTCTAAGTGACAACTTTCGGGCATTAAGGCTCTTCCACCAGGGACTATGCCAACTCGGCTTGTGGGCTTGTTGCTGTGGTGTCGCCCTGGTCGGGGTCACTGGGGGGTCCTACGCTGCGGCCTTGGCTGTGGTGTGGACGCCGGCTGGCCCTGCTCTGGGCGGTTTTTCCCCGTGGTGACCCCCTCATTGGTCACTGGTGGGGTGGCTTCTGCTGTGGACAGATCCCCAAGATATCATTCCTCACCTCAACGCCAAGCCATATGTTTATGTTTTATGTTTATGATGTTTATATGTTTGATGTGCATGTTGGTGAGGGTATGTGTGGGTATGAATATAAGGATGTGTGTGAAAATGACATGATTTTGTGAGTTTTTATATGTTATTGTTGATTTTATTATGAAAAGCACTTTGTGCTACTGTGGTATGAAAAGTGCTATATAAATAAAGATTTGATTTGATTACAGTGGCTGGCAAAGCATATTGCACTGAGTACATATTTAAGATAGGTTAAGGTGTCTTTTTAGTATATTTGACTGTTGACTAAAGAAAGGAAGAAAGAAAGAGTCCAGCAGTATGTGATGGAAACTATTGATTGATGGTTTTCATTTTAGATACTAATTATGACATCATGTTGAGAAAATGTGTTAAACAAGAAGTGTCATTGACAGACTTTTTTTCTTTTTTTGATCATGAGTCATCCGTTGACTTCACATTCATCTTTCATAATCTCTCTTCTTTTTTTTCCCTACTCCATAGTGAGCTAAATTCAAAACTTCAAGACACTCTGGAGCAAATAGAGGTATGTGATTTGATTTCTGATTCCATAATCTGAAAGCATTATCAATGTTGTATATTTTCCTACCTTGTTTTTTTTTTTTTGCGTGTGTGTGAAGTCTTCATGTGAAGGAGGTAAATTATACTTGGTTTGGACATATTGATAGATTGCTGTGTCATCCTGGCTCTGCCAAATATCGACACAATCAGAAAGTCATTATGACAACCGTGCAAGCACAGTAAATTATATCTGTTTCATCTCTAGTTGTGTCGTGGCGCTCGTGTGTGATAAATGGTAATGCAAAAGCAATTATCTGTGCGCTGCTGCTGCTATTGCTGTGCTCCAATGGATTTATTACTTGGAGTCTTTTCTATAGACAGAACATCCACACATGCACAGCCACTTGCAATAGTCGTTTGTTTGCACATTAACATGAGCTAATAAACAAGCAATGCAAAAGCTACACAATCATAAAGGTGAATACACGCAAAACGCACAGCCAGACATTATAAAAATCAAAATTCCAAAGAGTGCTTAAAATATATAGACAACCACATCATTTTCACTGTCATTTAATTATCCAGTACACTTTGAATTTAGTTAATAGCGTTGACTCGTTGCTTCCTTTCAAGGACTGTTAGTCTTTGCATCATACCCAAGTACAGCTTTGCACATGAGGCTTTAGAAAATGTTGGGTGATGCAAGTCATTTGATCACTTGGCCTTTGTCAGCACTTTACTTTTGGAGCTCATCGTATCATGTCAAGGCTTTCACACATCCTACTACCTACTAGCGTTGTTATAAAACTGCTCTAAGTTTCTTTGGCTTTCTTTCTACTCTTTGTCTTTGACTTACCCACACATAAGCACCCACATCCACATCCAGTTAACTGCCCTTGGCCTGATAGCTTTTACATCTGCACATCTATGTGTGTCTCTATCCCTGGTCTTAGCATTAATAATCCCTCCTCTCTCTCTTATCTTTTTTTTTTTCCTTCTCCTTAAATTAACTCTTCTTTTTCCTGTTTCATCTCTCTATTTCTGGCTTCAGGAGCAGCTTGATGTCGCCCTGTCCAAGACTTGTAAGCACTTTGATGATTTGCACTACACCAAAGTCCAGCTGGCCTACTCACTCCTGGGCAAAACTCAGGTCAGTGGTTTGACTACTTTGTGTTCTTTGGAATGCGAACACAGTTGGATGTGGTCACCCCACCCCCACCCCCGCTGTCCTCACTTACTTCATAACTCATATGGTTTGACTATGTCTTATCTTGAAGGTCTGTGGATGAAAGTACCGGCATTTATTTATTTTTATCTTTATTTTTTACATTGTTCCCTTTTTTTAGTCTTATTTTTAAATCCTATTATGATTCTCTTTTCTGTCAATTACAGAACAGCCACATAAAAGTAAATTATGTGTTTGCGTGCTAGAATTTTGTTTTTGGCTATTAAAGCTCTTTATTCTGAACTATAAAGTCTTTAATGAACAAGCACAGTAAAGATGCTGAAGTTTCTGTTAAATGATGCCGGGGGCGAAGTAAGATAGACTTCATCTTTTCAGCATTTAAATTACATCTTATTTTATAATCTCTTATCTGCTTCTATGGTTCAGTGCACTGTTGAATTACATTTAATATTTGGCAAACAGATTTTTTTTTTTCCAACTTTAAAGTATTATGTAGCTGGTTTAAATTCTTTTCAAATAATGGAGAAGTCATCATCTGTCCTTGGCAGATGCAGCTATCGAGGGATGCTTAGGATGCATGTTTAGAACTGGAGTTATTTGACCAGTCGAACACCACTGAATATGATATAAAGGTCTCTGCAGTTGACAATTTTGACCCGTGCTGATGTTAATGAATATGCAGTAAGCTTATCGACATCAGTAGGCATCCTTGAGATGAAAACTGAATAGCTGAGGCTTGTGAGGCTTTTTTCTTTTCTTTTTTTTTTGTTTTACATTCATCTTTACCATATTTAGCTATTTCATTAATCTGACTCTATACTTTTGCTACAGAATGAGATTAAGAGTGTATTTAGTTTTGTTTGATAATATTAGATACACAATTGTAAAGTACGATGTCAGACTTTTTCCTCAACTTAAAAAAGACAGTTTGCTTGGTATAAGAAGCTGCAGAAGAATTGGTTGTCTGGCTTGTGGAGTTGATCATTGATCCTGTCTCGTAAGATTAGTTGCTGGATTTAGTTTTTATGTTTGATGCTATAGTTTGTAATTCCTTTTTCTTATCCACTGGCGTTTGCAGAAAAGATGAGGTGAAATTTTCTCCAAAAATAGGAGAGAAATATTTGAATTTTGTGATGCAGAGTCACATTTAACTTTAAATGAATTCAACTTGACTGATGTGATGTCCTCAGACACAAACAGAGCGCATCATAGTGGAGCTGGGCTTTTACGCTGTTATTGTGAATTTCTTCGTCTACGCCTGTATTAATGATAATGAATTAAGAAAACCTGAATGAAAATGTGAAAAGGATACTTAATTAAAGCTGCTTGGAGTTCATTAAATATAGCAGTGCTAAATGCTCTGCATTGAACGTTTTGGCATTATTAAATGCAGAGAAAACGTTTGCTCACATCCAGGTCTACGAAGCATTTTAACCCCTGTTACCTTTTGCTTTAAAAAGCTAAGTGAACTGCTTTTGGTATTTTCTTTTTTTAAAATCTTTCCTCTCCAGTACCAGAATAGCCAAAACTGATGACTAGTTAAATTTTTTTCAAAGGAGGTTTGTTGAAAGAACAGACAACAGTACAGGCCTGTAGTTAGAAGCAGGTTTATTTTTTTCTAGGAGGTAACATCTGCGTTTCTTCGGAGTCAACCTGGTGGTTCAGTTATTACCACAATACATGACATGAGATAAATAATGCCAGTAGAACAGAGGCAGTGTACTGTGTAGCCACACCATAAGTGTCATAAATATGATTCTTCCAGTCTTTTTTCCGTTTATTTATTGTCCCATTTGCTTCATTGATGGCATTTTCCACAGCATGCTGTAAATCATTGGAGACAGAATAGCCCATTTTCACTGGGACGGGTAGACCATAATTTCCTCTGCGTCTTATTGCGTAACTAACATAACACTTCTGCGGAGAATTTGAAAATATCAGGCATCAGTATGTGTTTCCATGAAGCTTAATTTGCATAGTTTCTAGCTGTTTGTCTATCCGCAGATCAACACTAGCATGCCGATGGTGTCAGCTTGACATAGCAGCTTTTCATAAGAATCTGTGACTGTCATTGCAGACCGCGATGGACCAGCTGCACATGCACTTCACCCAGGCCATCCACAATACAGTGTTCCAAGTGGTGCTGGGGTATGTTGAGCTGTGTGCTGGCAATGCTGACACCAAGTTCCAAAAGATGCAGTATAAGGACCTATGCACGGTAAGGAAGATGGTTGGGTATACATGTATGCCTGGTTGGTAGCTGATTTGTTGTTGGTATATCCTGATGAGGAGCAAATAAAGTAAGTGAATAAAGAAAAAGATATTTCCACCTTGACTTGATCTAGTTAGATGCAACTGCAAAAAAACCCATATAAACCTACATAGTGTGGTGGTAAAATAGCATGCTCTGTCCCAAATGCTATTATTAATACTAATATGAACAACCTCACCTCAACTTTCATATTTTTACAGCCTAAGAAAACCTGAAGAATGGTTTAATTTAAATGATTGAGTGGCTAGCACATTGTAGCCCTAATGAGATGAATAGTCTCTCTGACAGTACAGAATCAACACACCAAAGCAGCTGCAGCATCACTTTTTGACTGGCTCACACAGCTCAGTTCCTCTGAGATTTTCTTTTCTCCCCCAAATCAGAGTAAATCTTGTTTACATGCCCAGCAAGCCACAACTTGGTCAGTTCATCATAAATTTGCTGCAAGGGAGTTTTCCTCCCTCGGAGTCTCTTGTCAGGCTTTGGCCGGCAGATTTGGAGCAGTTTATAGATGTATGGGAACTGTTATTACATCCACATGTGAGCTGTTTCTTTTCAGTCCCTCCCAAAGTGTCAGCTGTTCCTGTGGATCTCCCCTTGACCTTTTAGCTCTATGCTTGGCATCATTGTTTGACAGCACAGCTTTGTCCAGGGGCATTTGCCAGCTGTGCTCATGTCAGTAATGGCCCGTCCTTCACACTTTACCTTTGTGCTACCTCTCCTCATCACGACCTCATCATCTGTTCCCTCCCTTTCCTCTATTTTTGCATGTTTTCCAATCCTGGTGATACAAGGTGTTCTAAGATTAAGAGTTAAGTGCTCGAGCCTACACCTTCTACTCCTATTTTCTATCCGTTTTTTCTTTTTTTTTCTGAATTATTAAAAAAAAAAAGTTGTTTCCCTAGCTTTAAAAGTGATATAACGGGTCTGAATAATGATGTGTTTGAAACTGAACTAGTTACAGATGCATCCATGTGTTTACTTGCATTTGATAGATTCCCTGTCAAGACAGTGGGTAGCCTGAATGTTTCCACTTTCACCATGAACACATACATTTTTCGTAGAGACTCAGCAAACATCAGATGGGGAGGATGTGCTATCATGGTCTCAGCTGTATGATGACGATGATTAATGAGGCAGCATAAACACACTCGAATGAAGAGGCGATAGAACACCCACTCGCACTTCATCTGCGACACTGAAAGCATCTTCAGTCTGATGGCAATACATTTATTTATTTATTTATTTTGATAAAAACGAATATGATGTAAGAACAGCTTGTAAACCTGAACACTGAGTGCTTCAGATGAGTATCAGTGTCACGTACCTGGTAAAGCCCCCACATATTATACTGCACATACTTTTCTACATACCATTTGGTCAGGAGGTGAGCAGCTTTTTCTGGATGAAAATTTACTGTATTGCAGCATTTGGAAGTCCTGTTTTTCTGTGGAGCTCCATTGGAAATGGTGATGTGTTGTTAGAAATGAAAATGTGTTTTCTAGTGAAACAAAGCAAACTTCAGAGTCTGGCTGCAGCCACATACAGCCCCCTGAACCTGCCTCTTAGTTATGCACCTTAAAAATTCAAGAGGAGTGGGGAGAAAGGTTATTCCTGATTGTGAAAGGGTCCTATTAATTTTACATCAACATCTCATTATTGCATAGATCACTTCTTATCATTCCCCTAGCCTGTCTGACTGCTCTGTTCTTCAGATGCAAATAGGATGGCTCATTTCTAAAGCCACAGGAGAAAGGTGGCTTGATAATTTTGAGACTAGTGTGTTGTAGAAATCTCCGAACTGTACTGATGATGAAATATCCAATAAACAGTAATGATCCCAGAATCAATGCACTTCAGTATTGATAAAAGCTAAACTTCAAGGTTGTAGTATCTGTGATATATTCAGCATTTAGTGAGGCTGGTGTATTGTGTGCAGACTCCATTGTAGCTTGGAGACTGCACTCATTTATTAGTTTACTCATTTATTAGTACACCCCGCCATATTTGTCCTGCTTATTGTGTTGCTGGGGATTTCTTCGTTGCAGAATAACTGCAGAAAGGACCATTATGAATGGAACAAGGCCTTGCGTAATTAATTCTGTGGCACAACAATAAAATATATTAAGACTATAAAGGTTCCCAATATCTATGTTTTTGTTTTGTTTTTTCTTCCTCTCTCTGTAGGTGCCTAAATTGTATATATTCCAAGGAATGTAACAGCACTTGAATTCTAATAGATAATAATCCCACATAGAAATGAGAATTGATAAGATTTTTACAATTCCAATTCCATTTTTGATTCTGTTCTTTATCAGTTCACTTATTGATTCTCATTAGGAAAAGCAGGACAACAAACGGGTCGATTAGCATCACCAATATAAAATTTTAATAATAATAAGATAAATATTCTTCTGTAGAAATTAACAAAATAAGACAAATTATTCTATGCAGTTCCACAAGAATGTCCAACATTTTTCTAATAGAAATTAAAATTCTCCTTTTTAAAAGGAAATATGAGCTGAGCACCAAAAAATAAAACTACATCAGCCAATTACAAAAACAATCAAGTCAAATCCATTGAATCACTAACGTGAGTCCAGATCGGATTGAAAACACAACATTCATTAATAGTTACTGCATGCTGTGTGCACAGATGTTTCTGCATGTTGGCAGTATTTCCGCCCTTTGATGAAATATCGACTTTGCAAGTGTTGCAATTTGCCCTGTTTTTGTCTTTTTTAGTGAAGTATAACCAGACTTTTGAGCGTTTGTACCACTTGGGTGCCATGTTTACTATTGACTGCTGGCTGCATTGGACTCACCACACACATTGCGTAGCTTTCCCAAAGTGCGTGGTGATGTCATTCGTGTCCACTGGAATTGATAAGGAAATCATTTACAAATTTGCCAAACGTCCATCCATCCATCCATTATCTATACCCGTTATGTCCTGTGCAGGGTCACGGGGGTCTGCTGGAGCCCATACCAGCTCACTTCAGGCGAAAGGCAGGGGTACACCCTGGACAGATCGCCAGTCCATCGCAGGGCCACATGTGGCACATTTGGCAAACGATTCCAAGGAATTGAAACAGTGGGAACCGGTTCTCAACATGAACCGGTTTTCGATCCCCATCCCTAATCCCACAGTTGATCAACGATGTCGTTTTTTTTGTGTTGAGGCATGCTCAAAAATTTGGTTAGGACTGGACAATATGGTGAAGGAAAAAAAAAATGTTATGGCCGATTAATAATTTTAATTATTTCTTGCTTTTTGCCTGAACCTAGATCTGAACATTCTTCAGCTGTATACATTTGTAGAAATCTATATCCCATATATACAGTGGAAACAAAGAGTGACAGTAGTAACACTGGAAGGCTATAATTTGTATTATGTATTGACGTGTATGAATTTAAAATGACAGATAACATGAAATGAAATAATGTAACTGGTAGGAAATGACAAAGACAAATATAACACAGTGGTTTATACTTCAGACTGATGTTTTTAACCTCCAAGCAAATCCAGCCTTCCCTTACTGAAGAAACACGTATAATACCCCCATGTATTGGTTTCTAGTGCTGCAACAGGTCTTACAAACTTTCAACAATATCATGGATATAGCATGACTGCCTGTCCTTGCAGCTTGTGACTCACTAAATCAAGCTTCATGGCGCTCTCTTGGATGTCTTCTTTAAAGTGTGTGACATTCTTATCATTCAGGCTCCTTCATATGATCGCCTCTATGACTGAACAAAGTGTTTGACACACTTTTATTTCAGAACCTTCCCAGTTCGTCTTATGCTGTGCTCACAATGATGGGTAGAGTCACAGAAAACATGTGATGCCACACCTGCTTTCTTCACCTCTCAGGAATAGACTGAGTCTGCAAGGTTTTGCTCAGTTACATCAACATTCTCTTTATTCTTAGTTAGTCATGTGTCAGACAAACAAAAGTATGTGAGCTGGACGCTTTAAACATGCACACGACTGCGCTCACACACAACAAGATATCAGTACTGTGTGGGTGAAGCTCAGGTTACTTCCTCTCATTAAGCCTCACTGAAGACCTAAGCCCACACACTCTTAACACCCCTCACCCCAGTTGCTTGGCAACATGCTGTCATGTTATGGCTGGTTGCTGGAGAACATTGAACGTCAGCGTAGGACAGTTTTTTTTTCTTAACTGGCTCATTAGCTCTAATAACTGACCTGTGCCACTGGAGGAGGCTTGCAATTTGAGCGTCGTTTGATTAATTTATTTCAGATTGACTTTCAATTGTTTGCGATCATTTTCTTTTCGATGTTCGCAAATACAAATTATGACTATAATGTTGCGGACCTAATACTACTTACTGTGTAATAATATCACATCATATACACTGATAATCTGTTCATTATTATTCCTCCATTACGGCAGCAGCGGAGGCTGAGGTATGCTTTCAGTGGTGCTTACCAACAGTGTGTCGGCAAGATTATGTAACAACTACCCAGTTGAATCAAATTAAACTTGGTGGAGAGGTGGAACACAGGCACAGGCAGGAGCCATAACATTTTGGAGCGGATCACGTTCACCTGCTTTCATCAATTCAAGCCTGAGGCTTCCTTTGGAAAAGCTTTCCAACCTGAGGCTTTTCTAGAAAGCTTCAAACTGTGTATGAAGCTTTTTGTTTCACAGCCTCTTAAGAAACTCTAAATCATCTACTGTAAACCACAGACGATGCACTCATGTTTATCAATATTTACAAAAATGTATGATGGGTCATGTGCTTTTTGATATATTAATGTGATGTGTCCATTGCTCCAGACTTGAAAGTTAAAAGCAAATGTGGGATCGTGTCTAAGCTTTAAAACTGAGAAATACAGCCTTAGTGGACAATGATCCCTCAGGTATTATAGAAGTGTAAGTAAATATTTCATGATGTTACATTTCTGACAGTAATCTTACTTTACAGTGGACACCATAAAACATGTGTAAAATGCTAATTTGTAGAAATATTAACTGATACTGATGTCATAGAGGAATCACACATGAATAAGCATGCTGGTGGTTTTTTAAATTTCTTTAAATGTCTTTTCATAACTTCTGCATCGTGTCATCTTATTACATTAGACAAAGTAGAATTGAAGTAGACAATTGCAGTGGATTTTAATTTGGCTGCGGAATTTGACAGATCTTATCGACATTAGTGTTCTACCTACAAGCATTTGATGCCACGCCTTTTTAAATAAAAAAAGAAAAAAATACAATGGCACATGAGCCAACACCAAAAAAAAAAAAAAAAGATATTTAATTTAATGTTATTCTTAAGTTCATAACAACGGCACTCTTGTTTTCTTGCCCTCACCACAAGATGAGGGTAACCCATATTTTCAGTTCACCACCACCATGTCCTAAAAGCGACCAGTGTCTCCGTAGCAGAAGGACACTGCTGCAGACCGACCAGAGGAGACTGGACTGTTTGACTTTTGTTTTGATCAGACATAAGAAATTTGTTGTGGCAACTTTAACTCAACATTCTCACATTGTACAAAAATATAGAAAGGAAGTTGGGTTTTTTTCATCATGCCACTTTGTTGATCAAGACATAGTTATCAATGTGCAGCAGTCTGTCCCGTTTTCATCATAAAGAAAGGCAACACATTTAATTAACTGATTTTTCATTTTAAGATTTTATTGAATGCTAATGCATTGCATTTCTCTTTGTGACAACTCCTCTAACAGCAAAGAATCACATCAGTTGATTCATGCCGTTTGAGCTGCCTTGGGAAACAGCTCCGTCTGTGATAAACTAACGATGGGGGCTGACAGCGATGACAGCCAGTGCATGGTACTCTCTTGCCAAGGGCTTACAGTCATTTATCTACTTCAGATGTCTTTCCGAGAAATGTTCTGTTGAGAGACTGTCCTGGCTGGTGTTGCTTTGTCACTCAGTGTCTCTAGGGCAGGACAGCTTGAAGAAAAAAAAAAAGCTTGTTGGTGTGAACTTAAACCTCATCTTACTCAGATTAGTTGATTTTGGCTCACCGTTGTTTTCTCATGCTCCATCCATGAGTGTTTTAATCTTGTTGCCTGTAATGTTTGCCGAGTGCGTTTTTGTTTGTTTTTTTGCAGCAGGATTTTAAAAAACTTTACTCATTATTGCAGTGTGAGCAATGAAAAATGTGGCTGCTGTCCACTGCACTGTTTCACCTGGTTGTGATTAATTTTGCTCTGAACCTGCTGGCATGACTCTGCTGCCTGATTGTAAAGCCTCAAACTGGGCCAGGGGCTCCTATTGTGGCAGCTGGACTTGACTTTGTTGAGTTAAATTTTAATTCATCACATATTTTCCCAAACTCTCTGAGTGAAGGACTTTGAATCAGGAGCATTGACTTTACATTCGTATTCAGAATCAGTTATACCTTCTATTTACATTTGAATAGGCAGGTAATTTTCATTAAAAGATATTTAAGTCAACAAGGTCGTTGCCATGTGAGCAGCCTGTCAAAGCTGGTATAATTTATTCTGATGCAGGTTGATTTATTATCCTCCTGCACAGATGGTAGTTTAAAATCTGTGAACGTCATGGAATATTTATTTATACATACATATAAACTTAAACATCACATTTTCATACTGTCATGAACCATAAGATGCTAACTGATGTTTGTCGAGTTTGAGATATAGTTCTTGGTTTTCTGTAGTGTCACCCAGTCTGACCTTGGGATGAACATGCTAGAAAGATTGGGAATTGTCTTGAATGTTTTCCAGTTGGGAATGATCTTCATCACTGAAGGCACTTATATCCCTTCCCAGATTGATGGACAGCAGAACTTGATGTTTTTCCTGTTTGGTGTTCTGTTTACACGCACCTGATTGGTCCAGAACAAACTGTAGAACATCTGCTTTTATAGCTGATCAGTGAATCAAGTTCAGTTGATTAACAGCACCTGGCTGCTACTTTCCCTCTTGGTACCTATAAAGCAGTAATGTCATACTTAGTTTTTCAGACCATGCTTCTGCTTTTTGGTTTTGTTTTATAAATATTGACCTTTTACAATGTCTCATGTGTTGTTCACTTGAGGTGATGTATGAATGACTGGAAAAAGAAACCAAATTTTTTATAATGACTTTAACAAAGTTTTAACAACTGAAAATCACGTGTCTTTTCATTTATGAGCTCACCAACATATTATTTTTATCATGTAATGGCTCAACTGGTGTGCATTACAGGATTATGACACAGTCTACCTCAAGCTATTTCAAAGATTTCAAAGAAAAAAAGACCTTGTTTTAATTTATTTTTCCCCCATTTCACCTTTGGCAGCATATCACCCTTGACAGTTACATTCCCTGCCTGACGGATCTCTGCAAGGCTCTGTGGGAAGTGATGCTGAGTTACTACCGCACGATGCAGTGGCATGCAGACCGTGACAAACAGGAGACTGCACCAACTGCAGGTAGGAGTTTTCCTTCGTTTCATCCATTGACCTTGGAAATTGTCTGGGTGCAACAGCAAACTGCTAATTTGCAGAAGCAGCTTATGTGTAAATTTAGAAATAAATAAATGTGCCCCATCACACAGCAGCACTGGTGGTTGTTTGTGATGGGCATCTGTCATACCAACAAACAGCCAGTCAAATTCAGTTGACAGGTTGTTGCACACTCATCAACTATGTAGCTTACAGCCTTGCTTTTGGAAAGTATACATAGGAATTAACATGAACCAGCGTTTCAATGAAGTTCATAGTAAAGCAGTGCAAGCACTGAAGTGGCATATACTATACAACATTAACTCTCTTTTAAGAGGAGGCCATTTAAAGAGCCAACAGGATTATTGTTTTATGGTTTTAGAATGGCCCTTTGGTGCAGTGCCTAAATATGTTTGTGTTGTTGTTCTGGCCTTTTGTAGCTTTCTCATTTAGGATGACTGTCGCGTATTGTATACATGGAAATAATTTTATTTATGCTGGGAAATCAATATGACCCATTTGTATGGGTCATGTTTGTATTGCTTTTTATTACATCTTTAAGCATTTTTCAACCTTCCAGTGACTTCTGTATCTCCTATACTGAGTATGATGATTGTTTAATGAAAACAAAGCGAGCTGCCTGCGAGTAACAGCCTGCCGAGGGCAATGGGACGACTGTACAACATGTCATTCTAAGCATATTGAACGCAAGACTCCTTAAAGCTCTGGTGTCAAGGCGATACATGGTTTCCCTTATTATTTCTTGCTGGGGTACTAAAAGAAATATGTTGTTTCTTTTTTTTTTGTTTTTAGCATTTTAATTTCATAGAACTTGTTTGCCATACATATATTTTATTTTATTAGAGGTGGAGACTTGTGAACTTTATTATTTATTAAGAGTGATTGGTGGCATTTTTTTTTTTTAAATATTCACACAAACCTTCTTTAAGTGTTATTGTTCACAGAAGGCTATGGACGCACTCTGTTACTTTTCTTTAGGCACATCAGTCATCCACATCTTTCATTTTACCGTTTAATTAGGTGTCACCTCAACCCTGGCTTTGTCCTGGTTTTCAGCTGTTTTTTATTTTTTTATTTTTGGATGTGTGGAAGAAAGTGGGGCTCGTTTAGAGTAGTGATTCATTGCATTACCTCAGCCACACTCGTAGGAGAGCATTTTGTGGTGACATTGACATGAATTTCATACAAGAGACCATTAAAGCTATGATAGCCAAGTGCATTTAAGGATGCTGTACCTCCTTTTTTTTTTTTTTTCCCTCTGAGAAGGTGAAGAGAGCATCATGTTGAATTTGGGACAATATGATTAATCATGTAGGCTTGTTTAAAACTTCTAATTAATCTCATCAAATGATGAAGAGAGGCTGTTTCAAGACGTTGTGCCGTCCTGAAATGGGCGACAAACTAGATTTGCTTTTACAGCACACACCCTGTCATGCTTAATCTATAGTGAAAACTGTGAAGAGCATCGATAACGCTCATGTGTGAGAACATGTTTGTGGGTGTCTGAGCAAATACTGTTGGCAGTTTGTGCAAAATGTAATTCTAACGTGTTGGAATGAATGCTCGCTCAGTTGTTCATGTCATGACTTTTGAGAACAAATTATTGTTAACGACCACGTATAACTTATTAAATATTCTTCTATTTACATCAGTCTCAGCATCAACGATCAGTGATTAAATGACAAGCAGCTGTGTAATATTTTTGTGTCCTTTCCTCGCTGCTCTGACATTGACTTCTGGGAGTTTCATGTTAAGACTGGCAGTCAAATGCTGACAGCAAATCTTTTGCTCGCATGGGTTTTGAGGCTGGACATATAAGTTTTGATGCTTTAGATCCTGTGGATACTGGATTGCATTTGGTTTTTAAAAATGTTCAGGGACAACATCAATGGCTTCATCTTTTTATCATGCCCCTTAAGGGATTTGTCATTAGGGTGTACCAATACTACAGTTGCTTAACTTGCATATACTGGTTGGTGTGTGGTATTTGTCAAAGGAGCATCTTCTAATACATAGAACTGTCTTTTTTTTTCTTTTGGTCTATAAGTTTCTTTCTCCTGTTTATTTTTTTCTTTCATTTTATTATACAGCTTTGCTTTGCACTGTAGTTACCATCTGCAGACATTTATTATTGACATTGGCTTCTGTGCCATTGTGATTTTTACTCTATGTAGCTTTTTTTTGTTTTTCAAATATCACTGTGGTTGTTTGCAAGTGAACAATTGATTTATTTTGCACAAATTGACATACAACACTGGAATCCTTACTAACAGGCCTTTCATATCTGTTGTCGAGAAGAAGGTTAGATGAAAACGAGACAGGCCTCAGAGTCCCCTGCAGCCTCGGGGGAATTTATTTCACAGAGTATAGACACAGAACACAGAGAATCCCAGAAAATCCCCACAGTGCGACCTGGTACATCAGCTTTTATACCTCTCTGACTTCCATTAAAGTGGGTTGTGTATGCTTTCTAAGACCTCTGGGATATGCTTTTCCTCAGCTCTCCCAACACAAGTACACATTTCAGTTTGGTCCTTATCCTCAAAACATGAATATTCATGCATAGCAATTGAGTAGATTTTAACTCTTGCAAGGCATTAAGGGCAGTGGACACAATGACCCGGGCAGAGGCAAAGGTGGCTTGGGTTAGGGCTTGGTTTAAGGTTTGAGTTTGGGCTTAGCGCCTTTTAAGGGTTAAGTGAGGTCAAGCCAGGCTACGCAGAAACATCCTAATTGTTACTCACATAGGCTTTGACCTCAGTATTATGTCTTTCCTCTCTACATCCACCCTGAAATCACCAGAAGTGATTTAATCTAGTGACTAATTACCAAATAAAATGGCTACATAGTATATACAGTATGCTAACAATGTAACACATAAATGGATGCATAAATATAATAATACACAATATATGTATTCAAATCACAAACCTACCAGATGTGCACAGCTCAATACTATAAAGGAGCAAAAAAAAACCAAACAAACAAAAAAACCCAACATGCTGTTTTCATTTGCAACATTTCATTGTTTGTACTTGACTTTCTCATTCAAGCTCAACTTTTCTTCATTTATATCGGACAGGAAATAGTTTCCTATTCCCCATCTATGGCGCCTGATCTACAAACTTCCCTAAAGTCATGTCGTAACTGCAAAATCCATGTTGATAGGACATGGACCTTATATTATAACCACTGAATGATTAAGCAACTCCTCCAATTGCCATTTTACACAGACTACATACAGAATTTCCTTCTACGAATGCTATGATGTTACGTTCAAAAAAGGGTTTTTGAAAGTGAACGATGAGTGGCAATGTTAAATTTTAAAGTTTAGCATGAGAATGAGATTGTTGCCCATTTGTACAAACTGTACATGAACGAGACCATTAAATTATATGAAGAGTAAATAGTGGAAGTATCTATAGATCATTCTGAAAGGCTTTTATGGCTGCTTTTTAACAGAGAGAATTGTAGCTTAATCATTTAGTGAACATTCCAGTAAGATGCTTTTTCCCATCTTTTGGAAAAAAAAATATAAGGACGCCCGTTGGCTCAAGTAAGTTTCTGAAATGTTGATTAATTGCAGATTAATAATTTGACATTACAAGTAATAAGCAAAACATATGCAAGTTCAACATGACTGTAAAAAGAGAAAAGACTTGACTATGTATAAGATTACTGAAGGGTATTAGGGCCACTGAAGAAAAAAAAAGTGGGATTCTGAAAGTCAAAATTCTGAGAATAAAGTCAGAATTCTGACTTTTTTCTCTCAGAATTCAATTTTTTTTCTTCAGTGGCCCTAATACTCTTCTGTATAAGATGACCACAAAGGTTTTCTAGAAAATTCAAAGTTTCAAAAGAATGAACAACAATATCAAGATACAATTTTGAAATATCTAGCTTTTCACTGATGCTGCATTATGTTGGGTGGGTTGGCCACCTTAAAACAATTGTACCCTCAACTTCATCATAAAAAAATTCATCTTCAAACAAACTAATTAAAAGCTTTTCTGTTTCATCATTTGAACCTTTTGAATCTATGTCCTCATTTGCTAAATTCATACTTATCAGTTATCAACGAATGTTTTCCATGTTGTCCTAAAGCAGACTGAATCATTGAAGGTCATTTATTTTCATATAAGTAGATTTTTCATTTGAAAATTATGCTGCTTTGTTTTAAAAGAAAGGTTTCTATGAATATAATGTGCAGTTTTAATACAAACCAGTGGTTGTCCGAGATCAACATAGTCCCTTTTTCTGTCATCCCAGTGCGTCCCAGAAATCTAATTTAATGCGGGATTGACGGCTAGCTGCTTGCTGATGTGGGAGCTCACTGTTGCCGGCTTTCCTAAAAATCCACTTCATATAGGGCCAACAGCTTGAGATTTATCGAAGCAATTTTCAAATAAAAGGAAGTATTGACGTTGCTTTCATGCTGAACCTCACAGCAGTTTATCTGATGTTCAAGAATAGATCAGCATATGCACACGGCAGCGTTATGATAGTGATCTGATGATACAGGAATGATGTCTGACAGTGAGCCGGACTTCAACACCTTATTTAACAGTCATACAGCATTTTCCCATTGAGCTCTGAGCTGCTGTCAGTCTTCAGTCTCTGTCGGGAATATTTGACCTTCAGTCCTGTCAGATGCTTGCTAGTAACCACTACTGACAGCTGTTCTCAGCTGAGTCATCAGCTGACTGCTAAGGACTCCTGACTTCACTAATGTGCTAGATTTTCCTGATCAAGTGCACATTTCTCCATTCATGTTTTAAATTAACTCTCCATTTTTTTTTTCCCATAAATGTGTCCTAGTGCCGTCTTGTAAAAGTACATTAAAATAAATTAAGTTCTTTGAAGTTGGCTGACAGTCAAGTAATAGGCTTCTCATGTATTTATTTATTTATTTATTTTCCTGATTTAGTCATTGTGTCTTTTCGGATTACCTGCAGATGATACTGCCGCAGCAGAGTCTGATGAGTTAACAGTGGACCGTAGCTATGTGAAAAAGAAGCTGGAGCATGGACTCACACGAATCTGGCAGGTCTGTAGAGAATAATCTGCTGCTAACTTGTCAGAATAAACATTCACTTCATTTCATTTCTTTCAGGTTCTCACTCTGCTCAGACTTCATCAACCACAAATCACACTGTCCCTATCATCTCTCCACAGGATGTCCAGTTGAAGGTGAAGGCTTATATCCTGGGAACAGACATGTCTAACTTCAAATACGATGATTTTATCGTGGTACTGGATGTCATCAGCAGGTATGCCTCTGGATCGGTGCAGCCGGCTCATTTTTGTTTCCACTAATTGGTCTTCAAAGTCTTGCCGTTGCTGTCCCCTTCTTCCTTTTGCATCATATTAATCAGCTGGAGCTACAGTACTTTCCCATGTGGTCTCATTCTGTCGCAGCACTCTTGTGAAGTAGCGCTACTCAATAAGCACTCAAATTATGAAAACACACTCGTACACATGCCTCTGTGAGAAAAAAAAACAAAAAAACTCTTATTAGCTTAAATTAAGTGCTCAAAAATTAAAATAATAAAGCTTGTTCAATAACATTCTCATTAAATTTACTGTGATTATAATAATGTGACACTAATGTGACACTAGTTTACGTTAATGGGCACCAAATGGAAATTTACACACCTTCATTACAATTTCTGATCTGTGGTTTATCTTTGTATTGCTCATGTTAATTGCTGCTGTAATCTGAATTCATGTGAACCAGGTTTATGGTCAATGCAGGCTTCTTTTTCTTTCAAATTGATTAATTGAATCGTGTACTGTACTGTATGTATCTTCAAGCCCTGAAGGTTAAGTATGGATAGATTTTCACTGTCACTCATGAAGAGTTAAAATGGATACTTACATAGTTACTTGTAATATATTCCATATCTCTGCTAAATCTGAGGCAGTTTTAAAAAAACAAAAACAAACAAGTTTTACACAATAGTAATTGTGTTTGCACATAAAGCGTAGGAAAAGAAATGGCATGGAAACAGTGAATAGTAATAAAAGATTTACTTATATACTATTTTGAAAATGCTTTCACAGAAATGGTATTAAAATAAAAAATTAAGTTGAGGCAGATGGGTACCCTCCCTGAGTCTTATTCTGCGAGTTGTTTTTTTTTTCCTTTAATTTGAATCTGACCTCTGCTGGAACAAATCATATTAACTGCATTAAATTGAATTGGATTATAATTAGACTTAGATTCATCGAGCATAAATGGACTGCCCTGAACTTGTTTTCTGTTTTAAAGTGCCCTGAGAAGACTTTTGTTGTGAATTAAAGCCATACAAATGGATTGAACTGTAGAAAATAAAATGCACAATAAAATGGATAAACGTACAGATATGTTTGATAAAAGTGGGGGCGATTTAAAAAAAACAAACAAAAAAAACAAAAAGGAAGTGAAGGCATATTGTTGGGTCAACATGATTAGACTGTTGGGGTAGTGGTACCTACACTTGAGCTCTCTACCACTCTTTCTTTGTTTTGTTCTTTCATCTGGCGCTTTTAAGCTGAAAACATTTTCACTCAGGCAGGCCTTCACATGATGATGATTTATGTTGTCTTTAGCTTTTGGTGTTCTCATCCCTTTTGCCTATTTTTGTTTGCTTTTGTTTTCTGTTTTATGGTCCTGTAAAGTACTTTGTGACTGCTGTCTGTGAGAGGACACATAAACTTCATTTCTTAATTAACTGGTCCAGTGTCAGTTTGTTGTTCATATAATTTTGTTGTTCATTTAAGAAGAAAAATAAAAGATGGTGAATGTATCACAAACATACCGTTGGGTTCAAAGCCTCTGAAAGATTCCCATCGTCTGCTTTTCCTGTTTGATAGACAGCAAAGCTAGTGGGAACTGATTTGGTTTTATTTTTAGCGTAGACTTATTTCTTTCCAGGCTTTACCTTCCTTGCTGATATGTTTGTTCAATGTTTCTACATAATGTTCTTTCCTCCTGATACCACCTATTTTGTGAAGTGCATCAGTCACACCTCTACAACATGATGCTGCCACCTTCGTACTTCACAGTTGGGATGGTGTTCTCAGGCTTTCAAGCTTCCTCCTTTTTCTTCCTAATATAACGATGGTCATTATGGCCAAACAGTTCAATTTTAGTTTCATCAGACCACAGGACCTGTCTCCAAAAGTTAAAGTGTTTGTCCCTGTGTTCATTTGCAACCTGTAATTTTGAATTTCTTTTCCCTGTTGCTTTTGGAGTAATAACCCTTTTCTGAC